>CAUYLG010064762.1:0-55432 GCA_963573385.1 Cacajao melanocephalus
CGATTTGCTGACCTCAGTCTCTGCCCGCCTCCCCCTCCCAAATTGCTGGGTTTAACGGCATTCGCCCCGGTGTCTCGGCATTTTTTTTTTTTTTTTTTTTTTTTTTTGACATAAGCTCACTCTGTCACCCAGGCTGGAGTGCAATGGCATGATCTCAGCTCAATGAAACCTCTGCCTCCTAGGTTCAAGCAATTAATTCTTTTGTCTCAGCCTCCCAAGTAGCTGGAATTACAGGTGTGTGCCACCACGCCTGGCCATATTTTTTGTATTTTTAGTAGAAATGGGGTTTCACCATGTTAGCCAGTCTGGTCTTGAACTCCTGTCCTCAGGTGATCCATCTACCTCGGCCTCCCAAAGTGCTGGGATTACAGGCATGAGCCACCATGCCTGGTCATATTTTTTGTATTTTTAGTAGAGATTGGGTTTTACCATGTTGGCCAGGTTGGTCTCAAACTCCTGACCTCAGGTGATCCGCCCACCTCAGCCTCCCAAAGTGCTGGGATTACAGGCGTGAGCCACTGCACCCGGCCTTTTTTTAAAAATTATTAGTCATATAACTCTTAGACAAGTGATTATCTGCCCTGAGCCTTAATTTCCACATCTATTAAATCAAATAATGCTGTACTGCAGGGCCTAAAACATAATGAACAGCCAATAGTTATTAGCAACTAGTATTATTGCTGTTGACTTACATATTTTCATGAAATCCTGGGCAACAGTAAGAGTTTTCATTTCTCTCTCTCTCTCTCTCTCTCTCTCTCTCTGTGTGTGTGTGTGTGTGTGTGTGTGTGTGTGTGTATTTTTTGGGGGAGGGGGTAGACAGAGTTTTACTCTGTCACACAGGCTAGAGTGCAGTGGTACAATCTTGGTTCACTGCAACCTCCACCTCCCAGGTTCAAGCAATTCTGCCTCAGTCTCCCAAGTAGCTGGGATTACAGGTGCATGCAACCATGCCAGGCCAATTTTTGTATGTTTAGTAGAGACAGGGTTTCGCCACGTCGACTAGGCTGGTCTGGAACTCCGGACCTCACTTGATCCACCTGCCTCAGCCTCCAAAAGTGCTAGGATTACAGATGTAAGCCACCGAGCCAGCCAATATATTTGTTATATACACATAAACTTGCAGAAAAAGGACTGTTTTGAAACTTACATTGAATGATCTGTATTTATATCCTGTAGGTACTAAAGCTGCAGAATTGACAGGAATAGGTGCTAGACTTGTATCCCCTGCGATTGGTGGCTCAAATGCAGAGATGGCTATGACCATGAGTCGGGGTGTGTGGTGCAGCTTTGTTATAATAGTATGTGAAATGGACAAGATGATCTTTGTGACTGCTTCCTGCTCCAAAACCATGATTCTCATGGTAGTTAAGCTGCAAAACTTCTCTTCCTTGCAGAAGTAGAAGACACTTTCAGATGACTCAACCTTTTTATCAGAGTGTCACTTTCGAATCCTCTTTTGCCTTCTGGGTAGTCTTTTGGATATTCAACTGTAGTAGGCACTGCAGAGGGCATGGGCAGCATACCTAGCCCACTGGAGTTAGTGGTTGGGCTGGGGACCCTGCCTTAAAGGATGCTAAAGCATGAGCTGATTTGGGAGGGATTGTCTGAGCAGTGACCTGTCACCACCTAATCCTACTCAGTCTTATCTGTTCTAATGGGAGGCAAGGGAGGCTGGGTGGGGGGAAGGGGGATGGCTACAAACAGCCATTTGTTTATCTATGGATGTTGGAAGGTGCCCCGGTGGATTATGCAATTCAAGGTTCTTGGTTTTTATCCATGAGGACACTGAGGCCCAGACTGGGGAAGTCACTTGGCCATGCTCACAAAACACCTCTGGGCAGATGCAGGGAAATAAGTCCAGTCCCTGACTCCCAGGCCATGGCTCAGGCTGCAGAAGCTGGATGCCTTGAAGTGTCTTGTTTGCATCTATGACTTTGCACAAATACAGTGAATCTGGCTGTGGGACCTCAAGCCTTGACGGCCACAGCATAGTGGTAAAGGGCAGTGAGCTATGCTGAAACAGCCACCAGAGTGACGGGAACCTTGTCTGCCTATGGGGGCATTTTGTGACGGGAGGATAGAAGAACAGGGTGACTTGTTAAACCCTTCTGCAAGATCATTTGCTCCTCCCAACCTCCATTTCCTTATCTGTAACCTGGAAGGGTAGTGGCTGGGAGGGCAGGCCCTGAGATTAGTTGGCCTGGGCTGAAAGCCCATCTAGTTCTGAGAATATGGCCAAGCTCCTCACTTTCTCCATCTGTTGAAAAGAGATAATAATGGTGTCTACCTTTGCAGGGCTGCTGTGAGGTTTGAATGAGATAACCAAGAGACTTGCCCAGGAAACCGATCATTATAACCCCTGGCTCTGTCTCCTCAGGGCTTCCTACCGGTCAAGTGCAGCCCTTCTGGGTTTGACACCTTGCCCCATCACTTCCTAGTTCTGTGGCCTGGGACAAACCCCGGCACATCCCTGGAGTCACGGTGTCACCATCGTAAGCGGAGATGCCCACAGGACCTGCCCCCGTGGGCGTGCGGGGAGGATTCAATGCCGGTGAAACTCTTGGTGGGCACAGCGCCGGGCACACCCGAGGGCCTGGCCTGGCGCGTTCACCGCTGCTGATTTCGTCTGGTACCGACTGGGCTCCCAAAATATCGACGGAGCCAGCGAAAAAAGGAGCCGGGCGGGCGGGAGCCTGTGCTGTCATGACGCTGTTTCCCACCCCTTCTTCCGCGAGTGGCTGAGGTCCCGCGCAAGGGGGCGCGCCCGAGCCGGGATTCGCCGCGCCCGCCCGCCCGCCCGCCCTCTGGAGCGGCCTCGCGGCGCCGCCCCTGCCAGCCCCCTCCCCGGGCCGGGCGCAGGACGGTGGGCGGCGGCGAGCGAGCGAGCGGGCGGGCGGGCCGCGGAGGACGCGCCGCCTGCGCCTCCCTCCTTGCGTGCCTCGCTCCGGGCAGCCCGGGGCTGCCGCGGTGCGCCGGTGCCGGGCCCTGCCTCGCCGGCCATGGGGGAAGGGGGCGCCGTGGGGCGCCGCCGGCCCTTCCCCGGGGCGCCGCGGCGGCGCTGGTGGCGGCGGCAGCAGCAGCAGCAGCGGCAGCGGCATTGGTGGTGGCCGGGCCGCGGCGAGGACGCGGGGCGCGCCGCCATGGGCCTGGCCGGGCTGCAGGTGGGTGTGTCGGGCCCGGCCGCGCGGGGGGCGGGCGGCGCGCGGGGCCCGGCCGGGCCGGGCGGCGGGAGGGCGACGCGGGCTCCGGCCCGGCCCTCCCGGCGGCGCGGGCGGCCCACCAGCGCTGGGGCCTCGAAACATGGCTGCGGCGGGAGGCGCCGTCGCGGCGCCCGGCCCGGGCGGCCCCGCTCCCCGCCCCGCCGCGCCCTGAGCGCCCCCTCCCCCGCTTCCCCCGGGTCCCCCTCTCCAGGCAGGAAGATGTCCAAGCCCCGCGCGGTGGAGGCGGCGGCGGCGGCGGCGGCGGTGGCAGCGACGGCCCCGGGCCCGGAGATGGTGGAGCGGAGGGGCCCGGGGAGGCCCCGCACCGACGGGGTAAGCAGGCATCTTCCCCGCACCCCCGCGGCGCGCCCGCCGGGCCGGGGCCGTGAGCACATGGGCGACCCCGGGTCCCCTCCCGCGCCGCCCCGGGGCGTCCGGCCGGGCTGCTTCCTTTGCTGCCGCCTGGCTGGGAGTGGCGCCCACACGGCTCCGCCATGAGCGTGGCCGTGTTTGACCTCGGAAAAGTTTGACTGCGCCTTCATGGCGTCTCCGCAGCCCAAGACCCAACTTCCCTGGAGGTGGCCGCCGTCTCAGGCTGTGCAGGGCCTGCCCCGGCCCCTCGGAGAGGTTATGGGTCTCGCCGCCTCGGTGTGGAATGGTTCCCGAGGGGGCGAGGCCCCCGCGTTGCTTCTGGGGACACCATCCTCTGTCTGTGCTTACTCAGAGGAGGGGCCCCACGCCCAGAGACGCCCGCAGTGACCTGAACCGCCCCACTGTCCCATCCACTCTCTTACTGACGCCCAGGTGCGGCATGCCGCCCCGAATGCGCTGGCTGTGGCCTCTGCTCTCCCCAGCCTCCCCAGTAACCCTGAGAGAAGTCCTCCCGTCGCAGTCCTGGGAGGCTGCGGGGCTGCAGTGATTTGAGAGGGGTCAGGCTCTGGCACGCAAAAGGCTCTGGCTATACTGACAGACCCTCCAGCCGCCTTCAGCACCAAGTGGTTAATCAGGTTCCCTGGGCCTGTTTCTGTGCTGAGTCCTTGCGGCGCCTGCCAAGGGAGTGAACGCCTAAAGATAGCCCAGCTCTTCACATGCCGGGGTTGTTTTGACCTCCCTGTTACGGGTAGGCTGTCTCCTTCCTATATAAACCTTGGTGTGCAGCCGGCTCTCCTGCTGGCCAGATGTGCCCTTAGTTTATTAGAGACCAGAGCGTACAGGAAACCTTTCACTGGACCTGGGATTCTAAACCTGGCAGTGCTCTCCTGAGATAAACGGGGACTGGCATCCCCTGGTAGCCCAGTTTTTGAAAAACGGTGTTGTCTGATTTTTGTCTTTTGTATTCCTCCTCCTTGTGAATGCTCTAGGATCTTCTTCAAGCCTCTTTCAGAATATGTTTTTGTCTTTTTAGGAGAATGTATTTATCGGGCAGTCAAAGATCTATTCCTACATGAGTCCGAACAAATGCTCTGGAATGCGTTTCCCCCTTCAGGAAGAGAACTCAGTTACACATCACGAAGTCAAATGCCAGGGGAAACCATTAGCCGGAATCTACAGGAAACGAGAAGGTAAGCTTCTGAAATGGCCTCGTTCCGATCCCAGCCTCTCTTCTCCTCTAGAATGCACATATATATTTATCCAGCCTTTTCAGTCTCAGGTTTCAGACGTTTGAGCCATGTTCTGTCTTGCTGCTAAAAGAGTGGCCTGTCCCAGGGTGTGTGCCCTGTTGGTCTGACAGGTTCTCCCTGCTTTCACAAGAGTTAGCCTGTCCTTCAAGCTTGATTTTCTTGCCTAGTTGCAAAAATAACACACCTGACTCACAATTAGAGAGGCTCATAAGTGCTAGAAGTGCAGAAGTCATGAATTCAGTTGTACAGACAAGGTGATTGCAGACCTAACTAATGCATTCGTGCAGGGAACCGACTTCCTTCCCTTTTACGAGCTGTCGCCATTTCTTTCTTTTTTTTTTTGAGACGGATTTTGCTCTTGTCACCCAGGCTGGAGTGCAGTGGCATGATCTCGGCTCACTGCAACTTCCACCTCCCAGGCTCAAGCGATTCTCCTGCCTCAGCCTCCCAAGTAGCTGGGATTACAGGCGCCGGCCACCATGCCCAGCTAATTTTTGTATTTTTGGTAGAGATGGGATTTCACCATGTTGGCCAGGCTGGTCTCGAACTCCTGACCTTAGGTGATTCACCCACCGTGGCTTCCCAAAATGCTGAGATTACAGGCATAAGCCACCGCATCCAGCTGCCTTGACCCCATTTTTAAAGTTTCTTGCCATTCAAGCATTTGGCGCTATTCTCTGAAGCAGCGTCCTCTGTGATGAGATTTGGAGTTAAAATGTTGAAGGAGAAAATACTTGGTTACTGAAAACTCCACCTGGTCTTGCAAAACAAACCGAAACCTCTTAGACATCTTGCTCTAATCCAAATATTGCCTTTCAAAGCTGCAGTGGGGAGTGTCAGCTTTCCCCAATTCACCATGCTCTCTTCTAATTAAAACTTGTCTGAAAGAAGCAGAGCCTGTGGCTGCCAGCAGCTCCATATAAGGAAACCTTGTGTTCACTAACAGTAAGTGTCATAAATGATGATTTGGCGTGACCTCTGGGGCTGGATCTGAGGACCAGGGCCGGGGAAGCTCTGAACTGGAGACAGGAGCCCACCCCCAGCTTGATTTCCCCTAGTACACAGGGCAGTAGTATTGTTTCATTCAATCTTCAGATTAGTTGAGTTCCTGTCTTAAGTTTGCCACCTGAAAGAAGGAGGCTTAGGCAGGTTGCTGCTCTCTTCTGAGCCTCAGTTCTCTCCTCTGTAAATGGAGAAAGAGGAGTCTGACCTCATACACACAGGGCTATTCTGAAGGGTGGTTGCAGCAAGGATGCCAAATGGCTTTGTGATGGGCTCCATGTGCCAGCTCTTCACCCCTGGACTGCCAACCACACGCCTTTGCTCATCCCTGCACTTGCAGCAGTTAGAATTTCTGTCCATAGGGTTGGGGAAAGGCACTGTCTATTGACCAGGAGCGGTGGCTCACGCCTGTAATCCCAGCACTTTGGGAGGTGGCGGATCACAAGATCAGGAGATCAAGACCATCCTGGCCAATATGGTGAAACCCTGTCTCTACTAAAAATACAAAAATTAGCTGGGCATGGTGGCATGTGCCTGTAGCCCTAGCTACTCAGGAGGCTGAGGCAGGAGAATCGCTTGAACCTGGGAGGCAGAGATTGCAATGAGCCGAGATTGCTCCACTGCACACCAGCCTGGTGACAAAGCAAGACTCCATCTCAAAAAAAAAAAGAAAGAAAAAAAGAAAAGAAAATGGAGCCAGGAGTTTGTAGATTTGATTTGGAAAGATATTATGCCTAATTGGGATGGGTCAGTCCCTTTCAGTTCGACTGCTGGTTCTATTGCATGCAGTACTCATATAGTGACCATGATCACCCCCTACAAATAACATTGTTTTGCAGGATTCGTTTAGACATTTTTTCTTATTTTGTCAAAAAAATATCACTTTGGAAATCTGCCTTTTTTGTTTCTTGACAAGAATAGAAAGGTTATAGCCTCATCAACACCTAATTGCCTCCAAGTTCAATTTATAATTCCTCAGTATTACTGTTATTTTTAGTGATAGATATAGACATTTCATTAATTGCAACGCAGAAATTTGAATCAGACTTTGTTTCCTACCATTGGTTTCATAGAGACTGCTTTAAGATTTCTGAAATTCTTGGCTTTTCCATTTACAAGATTGATAGAGCAGACAAACTTGATAGTACTATCCAAAAACTGAGCATATATATTATGAAAAAGGGAATATACTTTAAGCCTCCTGATCAAGACAGTTAATTATTTTATTTCCTGGTATTTAGATAAGATTATCTATTTTTTAGATAAGATTATATATATATATATATAACATATATATTATGTTATATATAACTTATATATATTATAACATATATGTTATATATAATATAAATCCCTTATAATATATGTATAAGTTATATATATATATAATCTTATCTTATCTATCTATCTATCTATAGGCTGCTGGTCCACCTTCCTAGGCAACATCTCTTAGAAGGTTAGTAAGACTTAGCTGTCAGGTGCCAAAAAGAAAGCAAGAAAGCATGAAGCAAGCAAGCAAGAAAGAACAGCTTCATGTCTCATATGGAATTAGTGTGGTCCTCTCCTTAAGACATGTAAGAGTGAAAACTTTGAGCTCTTAAAATAAGTTTTGCCATGACCTAGCAGTACACTTTTGCCTGGAATACTTCTAGGAGATGTTTAGGTTCTCCCATTGTGATTCTTATCAGTACAAAATGTCCCTGATTTTCCATCAAATCTCCAATCTCTGTTTCATGTGCATAACTCACTATCAGACTTGTGGACTCTCCTTTTAACTGAGTTATCTGTTTTTGTTCAAGGACCTCATTTTAGCTTTGAGTATGCCCCACCTAAGCTTTGCTAACTGACCACTCTCCCTGTTGTATGGCCTCTATTCCACTGGTATGCTCTCTCCCGTGTGTCTCTTACCAGACCCACATTCTCCATTGTATGTGATCTGTATGTGTCCACTGCACTCCCAGGCATGTAATTTTTTTTTTTTTTTTTTTGAGACAGAGTCTCACTCTGTCACCAGGCTGGAGTGGTACCATCTCAGCTCATTGCAACCTCTGCCTCCCGGATTCAAGCAATTCTGCCTCAGGCTCCCAGGTAGCTGGGACGACAGGCACCTGCTACTATGCCTGGCTAATTTATGTATTTTTAGTAGAGACATGGTTTTACCAAGTTGGCCAGGCTGGTCTTGAACTCCTGACCTTCTGATCTGCCTGTCTCGGCCTCCCAAATTGCTGGGATTACAGGCATGAGCCACCACTCCTGGCCTGATTTTAATCCATATACAACTCCAGTGTTCTTTATCTTTGTTATCACCTACATTTCAGAGTGATGACTGTACAGGAAGGGCAGCATAGATTATAAAAAGTATTTACCTAAATCTTCTAGCTAAATTTCAGATGTTTTGTTGAGTAATATATTTGTGTCTTGATGTACATGTAGATAATATTGTTTATTAAAATATTTGTCATCTTATAATTGATAACATTGGTAATTTACAGAATCTTTACTTATCTCTCCTTGTATTACTTAAGCTGCACCTTTCACGGCTTGACACAAAATTACTCCAAGGCATCTCTACATACAATTAGGATATTTTGAGGAAAGAGACTGTGTGTTCTTTTCACATCTAGCTTTGTTTATTAATTTAACAAATAGATAATGTGCCCTTATGATGGGACAGGCACTGTGCTAGATATTAGGAATCTCTATACTTAAAAATGCAGCCTTCGGGAATTATGTTTTCAACAAACACAACAATTTTTGAGTTCCATATTAACATCTCACTATGATATCAGATTCATTAAACATAAAGGACTCTCTATGAAAGCTTTGGATTGAGAATAATGTCAATAATAAAATTGGAATGTTTAAAAATTATCTATGCCTATATGAATGTGGACTCCTGAAAATCTTCTTCACACACACTATGGTGAAACATTATATACAAAATTTTAAAAAGTCTTTTTACCCTTTTATTCTTTAAACATTCTTAAATTATGCATAAATATTAAAAAGAAAAATACAATTATTCCAAAGACTGCTGATTACATAGACACAGTAGGAGACTATGTTGTCCTCTGAGCCTTTTAGCTTGCAAGAACAGATTCTAAGCACAAATGCTACAACAAATATAAATAGGCAAGTAATAACTTTCTGTTGTTTTCATTTATAAAAGAAATGCACACTAAGTATATAAAATTTTTAAAATACAGAAAAGCATGGAAAATAAAATTGTCATTCATTTATTCCTATAATAATTTTTAATCTTATGCCTACTATATGCTACGCTTTTTGCTCAATTTGTTAGACTTGCAGAGGTGAGTAAGTCAGAATTATTTTGTATGTGGCTGGGAGATGAATAAGAAACAAGTAAACTATTAAGTCAGATTTGATGACTACTATGAATAAAATTTTAGAAGGATAAGTAGTATCAATACTATTGCTAAGTTGCATGGCTTTAAACATATGAGTCTGGTCTCAGATGACTCTTTGGTCCACTCCTCCATATGAGAACTGTTAGTACAAGTGATAAACCCACTTGTTCTGAATACACAACCATTGTTTGGTTATGATCTCTCTAACAAGGTTCACACATCAAAGCAAAACTCATTTCAAAGCCTTTTTGAATTAAATTAAATATTTGAGGCACTTCAAAAAAATCGCTCCTAAAAATAATCTATGCTTACTGACTTCCTTTCATCAAATGCCATGTTCTGACAAAAAGGTAATCAAGGTTATTCTTGCATGACTTCTCCTTTTAATATTCATGCCATCTTATTGGTTATGGCTCTGCCAGACTCTAGCTGCTTCTCTTCTATCATTTTGTATTCTATTAGTTGAAACAGAATTTTATACAGGTAAACATTAACACTGATATATAAGATAAGCCAGACTTTAAAGCTACCATTAAATAATTTAATGAGTATATATTTTACACAAGACATTGTATTAGGTTACGAAGCAAAGAACAAAGGAAAATAATCATAAGTTCATTTTAACATGGTTCCAAACAGATGTCATACTATGTTCTAATAAATAATTTTGTTTTGTTTGCACAATCAAAACCTAAGTCCTTTGTTTCAGCTGTTGGATAATTTCCCTTACCTCAGTGTCATTTTGTTAATAACCAGGGACTATCATATAAACTCCAGCAGTCTATAAAGGCTTACTATGAGTCAGAATCAAAGAACCTGTCAGATAAAATTTCCAGTTACTGATGGAAAACACCAATGGAAAAGATGTGTACCATTGTTTTCCATTAAATTTATACATTTTAGGAATTCAAAAGGATCATCACTATTAATACAGTAGACCTCCCTTATCTGTAGGAATAATGTTCCAAAACCCCCAGTGGATTCCTGAAACCATGGATGATGCTGATATATACCATATTTTTTCCTACACCTGCCTAGGATAAAGTTTAATTTATAAATTAGGCAAAGCTACAACATATCTTTGGCAAATATTTGGATTCTCTTTTGTATATCTGAATTGGCAGCATCACTACTTTTGTGCTTTGAGGCTATCAGTAAGTAAAATAAGGATGACTTGAATGCAAGCACTGCCATACCATGACAATCAATCTGACAACCTAGATGCCTATTAAGTGACTCACAGGTAGGTGGCATCTACATAGAGCATGTATACACTGGACAAAGGGATGATTCATGTCACAGGCGGGACAAATTAAAATGGCACAAGATTATATCACACTACTTAGAATGGCTTGGAATTCAAAACTTATGACTTGTTTATTTCTGGAGTTTTCCATATTTCAGATTGCAGTTGATCATGGGTAAATGCAACTACTGAAAGTGAAACTGCAGATATGGGGGGGACTACTGTACTATTGTAAAAGAGTTTCTTTGGTACCATTAAAAAATTGTACATCAGAGATGGGGACACCATTCAGGACTACGAAGTACAGGAGTTAAAGCCAGAAAATATTTGTTATTCTGAACAGTATGTGTATTATACTAAATCCACACATACAAATATTCATAATATATATTAATGTGTATAAAATATAAAATATGTATAGATATATACATGTGTGTATTTATATCTATAAAGTTGTTCATTTCTGCCTTTTTAACATATGTTGATGATTTCAAGGGAAAGTTGATAGATCATATTTTTACATGAACAGATCTAAAAATCTGGTCAAGATCATGGTCATAGTTAGTTCCAAGCCAGCTATACAATGTTAACCTTATAAAACTTCTACTCTGTTAAGCGTATATTGCACAGAAACTGAGTCTTAATTCCAGAAGATAGCTGTATCTTTAATTTAAAATGTGTAACTATAGACAAGTAGCAAGTAATACAATAGTTCAATTATAATTGTATTGAATGATGTCTCCAATTTGCCATTCATTCTTTAGACAGTTTTAGAAATTTAGTAATATCTAGTGGAATTTTCTTTTTTTGAAATGAAGTAAAAATATATCAGGAATATCAACATAGCCTATCAGGACTGTCAACATATTAATGGCCTCAAGGTTTTGAGTTACACATGATTCTGGGGTAAATATTTACATCTTGGCCCTCAAAATTATTGCCAAAAACTGCTTACAGATATTTAGATTAAACCTATGATAGGCTGGAAATTAAAAGGTATACTATGTTCTTGGTCCAAGGCAAATAAATCACTGCTTTACATTAACAAGTGTGTCATCATGGAACTTGCCATAGCTGTAAATTAAAGGTGACATACAATATGGACTTTGCGTGCAACGTACCCTTCTGCCAATTAATACTTTACCTGTTAAGTGTCAGTAAATGCTAATTTTAAATTATTTTAGGGTCTTGTACATTTGTATTGACAAATGTGTCAAAGGGATGCAAGTTCTGGATTACCGTACCAACTTCACTGCACTACAAACAAAAGCTAGTAAAGAAAACGTATAAAGCAGAGAGATAAAATACCAGCTTTGCCTCAGAACCCCATCAGGAATAGATCTCTGGTTTGAACATGAGTTATCTAAGGGTTTGTGATCCGTGCCACAGCCTTTACTCTTATTTACGTATTTGATATGTGCGGTGCGTTGTAAAGTTTTGAAATTATAAAAAGGATCAATATGTAGAAAGCAAACAAACAAATATTTCTCCCTGGTTGCCGTTTTGTTGTTGCAGCTGTTCTTGTTGTTGATTTTTTTGCTTATAGAATAAAGGGGAATTATTCATTTTTTTCTGTACTCCTCTGTCATTACCAAGAAGTTATCTGCAGATCATGATGAATAAAAATATTTATCATAACATAATAGATAGAATAATTTTAAGTATGTACCCAACACTAGTGAAAAGTTTACCTTAATAAACAGAATTCTTTTTTGTTATAACTGTATCAATTATTATATAAAACTGTTAACTTACTTTATAATATGATTTTACCCATAGACATTTTATTTCTATTAAATATGAATTATTTGGTATAAATTTTTTAAAAACTCAAATAATGAATTTAATTGCTGAATATTTAAAATGTAAAACTAAATTAGAATTTGGCCATCAAGATGTATATTGCTTTTCTAAGTCACTACCTGAAAGGCTACACGTGTTTATAATATTTTTAACACTAAAATCTTCACTTGAATAGGATCCATTCTCCATTTGCTTCCCTTTCCAAATTAAAGCCAAAGTGATGATTTATAAACTCAGAAATGATCATGGCACTCCCCTATTTAAAATCACTTAATGGCCTTGAAAGCTGTTAGGTCAAAAGTTTAGCTTAAAGGTCAAAAGTTTGGCCGTATAGATGAAGGTCCTCCAGGGTCTCTCTGCTTTCATGATGTCTTACTCCACCATATTCCAGCGACATTGGCCTTTCAGTTGAATTTACAGTTTTTTCTCACTCAGGAAACCACTGGCACTGTTCTGTCTGTTTAAACTCTTCCATTGACTAGCCCCAGTGCCATCCTCTAGCAAATAATATCTCACTCCTTCTTCAGATTTTAGATGTTAGTTTCTAAAGATGCTCTTGCACATTACACCGTCTACACATCCCCTCTTCTATCTAGATTAAATTCCTCTGACATATGCTCTTGTAATTTTCTCTTGGAAGACAGTATAACATTTTTATTAAATATTTATTTGTATTTTTACTTCCACTTCCACCTCCAATATCTACTATAGTGTTATACATAATCAATATTAAATAAATGTGTTGGCTACTTAAATAAGTGGATTGAAATTATTCAGATATCCTATAAACTCTGTTAGAGTTGACAAAGTTGTTATAAATAGTTGACTTTTTCTATTCTTATTTTTACTCATCTAACTTGCTTTTATAAATTCTTTTTTCCACTGAAAATTGCATTTGATATGTTTAATGAAGATTAGATGAAGTGCTTTGATTCAAAGTAGAAGCAATCATAGATTTTTATGTAAAAGAAAAAAGAAGAAATGACTAGCCCTTCATCCTTTGCCACCTCAATTTCTATATGTTGTCAATTAAATATTTTCAGTTAATGCATGTATGGTTGTATTTGTGCTCTAGACTGATAATTCTCAAGTTGAAATAGTGTTGCCTTAGGAATGCCTCTTTCCCACTCAGCCTAAGGCTAACTTTGTTTATTGATGAAAATCACTATTATTATGATAGTAATATTACTTTCACCCTTGCTGCCACAGCTGCTGCCTGTTCTATTGCCTTGAAGTTTTCAAAGCATAGCAAATGGTAGCTACCCAGAAATTTGACTGAACTATTTATGGGAGTGAGCATTTAATTGAGGGTTTCTTCTACACTGAAATATATAAATTAAAGCAACATTTTAAAAAAAGATAATTTCTAAAAAACATCAGACAGCTGTCAAGGAAATTTTATGCCAAAATATATTCTCAGTGATTTTTCCATTTGCAGGTATCACCATACTACTTTCCTCCAAAAGAAAGAGAGACTTGAATCTATTTCCATTCTCTGAAAATTATCATTTTCTCTATGATACAGTGACAATTATTTCTTAGCATGGTAAATATAATTTAGATAACCATACTTTAATAAGGTTTCTATCCCTTGATACCATCCATTTTTGCTAATGTCCTTAGCACATGAGATTTTTAGAGTTTTCACCAAGCTTTCATCTGTCAGTGATACATGATGAGATTTATATGTAAAAATTTCATTAATATTAATGAGATTAGCTCTCATAAATCTGATGTTATTGCTGATAGAGTAGATTCTGGAAACAGTAAAATTCTTTACATTCATTAGAGAGCAAATCAGGTTACTTTGTCAAGTATATAAATACAAAAAATAAGTAGTGAAGTAATTTAATATGATTAATTAGTCAAAGTCATGAAAATTCTAATTATGATAATAAAGAATTTCAAACAATTACCATTTTTGTTCTAACAACTCTCTTTTTTCTTCCAAGCAAACTGCCATATGGCTCACTTTTCACTAGAGAATCAGTATGGCCTGCCTGAATGTTGGGCAGAGAACTGATTATTGCTGAAGAGCCTATTTGCAGGTTACTGCAAATAGATAGAAATGTTACTGCAACTACCATCTCCTGCTCAGTCCTACTCAACCTTGGAGATCATTTTTCTGAGACACTCCTTTGAATTGTAGGCACATTCTTCCTGAGAAAATTTGCTCTGGCTGCTTCCAAGTGTCATGGGGCTACTATAAATAAGCCTAGCAGTCATGGGTATAAAAATTTGCCTGCTGTTTTTTCTTCATATGAAATCTTCCTTGGCTATGTGGCATCATCAGTTCTGAGTTTTACATCTATATGTATTCTTGTTTGATGTTGATTTTTTTCTCTCTATACAATTTAAGTAATTTTCTCTGGGAAGATAATGAATATTCATCTGACCAACAACTATAATGGTTGTCATCCATTTATCATTGCTTATTTACTATTTTTCAACAAACATTTATTGAGCATCTATTATTTATCATCAAATGCCAGAGATGTAAAGAAAAATTTCTCTCTGCATTAAAGGAATTACAGACTAGCAAGGAACATAGACATGCAAAGTAGCAGTGCACATATACAGTATTGATTATGTGCAATACATTGTAGAAACACAGAAAAGAGTAATTCTGTAAACTTTTGATGCAGACAACATAAGCAATCTGGAGAAAGTGGCAATAGGTGAAAAATGAGTCCTTATGTATTTGTGTATTCTTATTAACTGGTTCTTAGGGGAAGTAAGGATTTCAATATCCAGCTATGGTAATTAAAGCGGGTAAGAAATTAAAAGCTGATATTGTTCTTTTAACTATATAATACAACATTTTAATCATTAACCTTTGCCTCAATAAGAGAAGTTGGACAGATGGAACACAGTAAAGTGGTAGAAAATTACTGGGTCTGCTTAAGAAAATATTAAAGACTAAAGAATGGATCTGGTGAGTTAGGTAGAGATCATACTCTTTTTTTAGTCCTCTAAATGGCCTTTAAATGTTCAGGATTATCCCCATTCTAAATCCCCAACTGTCTCTCACACTGCCTTTTTGTTAGTGTTCTGATAAATGTATCTCTAAGTATGATGACCAGGCAACCTTCACCTCACCCCCTACAACAAAACTCAAGCAACTTGCAAGGCCTACCAGGTCTTGAAATTGCAATCTCTGCCAATGCTTTCAGGCTGCATCACCCTCTAATTCTAGCTCACCCTTTGCACTTCATCCAAGCCAAATTACTTAGTTCTCTGAACCAGCCATTCTTTTTCTTGCTGACATTTGTGCAATGACAGCTGCTTTCCCCAACTCAGTTCCTCGTTTTCCTTGTGAATGCGCATTCTGCCCATTTTGCCTTCTAAAGCAGTCAAAGCCCAGTTTGTGATGTGTTAGTTTCCTTTTGCTGACATAACAAATTACAACAAACTTAGAAGCTTAAAATAACAAAAAATATTATACTTTTGGAAGTTACAACTCTGAAATGGGTCTTGGTCTAAATCAAGGTCTTGGCCAGACTGCATTCCATCTGAAGGCTCTGGGAGATAATCATTTCCTTGACTTTTCCATTTTCTCAGGGCCAACTGCCTTCCCTGGGGCATGGTTCCTTCTTCCATCTTCAAATTGAGCTCACCAAGATAATCCAGGTTATTCATTGCATCTCTGAATCTGTAACTTAATCACATCTACATAGACCCGTTTTGCCTTGTAAGGTAATATATTTACAAGTTTCAATGACAAGGAACATTATTTTACATACCACAGTCAGCTTCACTGTAAAGATTTATATCATCCCTATCCTCCAACCAGGGTTAAATTTTCCACTTAATGTATATTAGCTTGTGCTCCCCTAACAAAATACCATAGATTGGGAGGCTGAAACAACAGAAATAAATATTCTTACAGCTCTGGAGGTTAGAAGTCTGAGATCATGGTGCTAGCGAAGTCAAGTTGTGGTGAGGGATTTCTTACTGGTTTGCAGACAGCCACCTTCTTGTGTGTTCTCACGTCGTGGAGAGTGAGCTCTGTTATCTCTTTCTCTTCCTATTAGGGCAAGTTCTATTGAGTTCTACTGAGTCAGGGCTCAACCCTTTTGACCTCATTTAACCTTACTCATCTCCTTAAAGACACTATCTCCAACACAGTCACACGGAGGGTTACAGCTTCAGCACGAAAAATTTAGGGGGACACAATTCAATCTATAAGCACTGTTTCCCCACAATCATGTACATATGAATCTTCCCTGAGCCCTTGTGAGCTGTTTTCGTCTTCTTTAATTAGATTCTGAGATTATAAAAAATAAGGTATATGCCTTTTCAATTCTGTAAGTCTAGTGCCTCAAAAATAACAAATGTTTGTTTAACCAAAAATTTTTG
Source organism: Cacajao melanocephalus (assembly GCA_963573385.1). Classification (NCBI taxonomy): domain Eukaryota; kingdom Metazoa; phylum Chordata; class Mammalia; order Primates; family Pitheciidae; genus Cacajao; species Cacajao melanocephalus. The sequence goes on from CAUYLG010064762.1 coordinate 16,604, forward strand.
GTTGGATGTACAAAAATAATGTCAGCTATCCTGTAAAAAGATAAAGTAAACCATATGTGAAATTAATTATAACGAGAAATTGACAACAAAGACTATAGAGCAGGCTGTGGTCTACAAGAAACATGGTAGTTGAAAGACCTCCAGCAGTCCACGTATTTGATTAAAAAATACTTAAGCCCACTGGCCTCACTACATCTCTGCTATTTCTACAAATCTCTTCAATTTGTCAAAATAACCAATGACAAAATAATGGAGAACTCTGCCGTAAAAGAGCAAGAGAAAAAGTCTTATACTCCAAAATGAATAACCTTTTAATTTCCCTTACAAATTACAGTAATTGCATTTATCAGAAATCATTTAGAATTATATCTTCACATCTTGACCTCAATTATGCTTTCCCCTCTAAGTGCATTGAAACTTTAGGATGTATGACAAATTCAACATCAAATATATTTCAGTGCCTTAATAAACAATAATGTAGTGGGCACTTTCAAGAATACATTAAAGTGTTTTTTACTTGATTTTACTAACCAATGTATAAATAGAAATAAATTTATAGCAATAAATTGCTATTAGTAATAATTACTTCTTATGTATATCTGCTAGTAGCCAGAAAGTGTTTTATATCTCTTACTAACCTCTCTTAATGGACTAAATTTAAATCAGAATCAGAATTAGAAATAATATTTTCTTTTATTTTTGTTTTTGTCCTATTCAGAACAAGAACTAGAAATAGTCATATAATTGGATAGATTTTCCATAAGAGATTTATAGACTAATATCATAGTCTTCTTTATTTGTGGTGTTTGAGAAAATAAAGTCACAAATTTTATTCTCTCAAGTCATTATACACTATCATATTTTATACAAGTTAAAATTTACATTAATATGAACATTGACACAACACATAATAGTGGCAGTCATAAGTACATTTGGGATGTTGTATGTACGAAACATATATTGCTTGTCTTAATAATGTGAGTTAAGTATTATTGTCCCATAGAAGCTATAATTTAATAAATGTTGAAGTTACCAAAATGTTTTAATAAGAGATTTTGTTTGTATTATGGAACAGATAACTCAAAGAAGGACCAAAAAAAGTGTAATTGAACAGCATTTCATACAACACAATAGGAAGACATTTGGCTAAGCTTTATGGAAACTAAGAACAGAATCCTCTTTGATTTAGTTATCTGTACCTTTTAAAATTAGGATTTTTGAAAGAATTGTTGACTCTAGGCAGGCTAGACATGGGTTTACTCTCTGGCTAGTCATCTGGAGAAAGGGCCATGGATTGCAAATAAGGCTGCTTATGCTCAAACCTGCAGTAGAGACCAGGGGTAGGTTGGGGAATCCCAGGGGCAAGTCAGTAGGAAGAAGATATTGATAAAGTATGATGTACAGAACACTGGCTAGAAACTTAAAATTTAGTAGAAGTAACTATAAATCCCCACTATTTCATTCGTTCTAAAGACGTACTTGTGGGTATTTATTGATTACGTTATATCTAAATGTAGCTTTTTCAGATGATAGTACAGTTTTTATAGATGGGGATATTATGGCTTAGGGAATGTGTTAGTTACAGAACTTAAGAAATGGCTTTTAAATGGTGAGTCCAATAATAGATGACACCATCACCCCTGTTAAACAGGCTGTATTCAGTGCTTGGCAAGGGTCTGAGACTCAGGTCCTAGTGACGATTTAACTCGTCCCCAGTTTCCCATTTCCCCATTCTAAAATGTCCAAAATTACATGATTTCTGATCAGTTCACAACAAAATTACATGATTTCTGATCAGGTCAATAACTGTAAGTTGTGGAAGAAAACTTAACTTTCATTCTTCCTAAAGATGAATTACAATGAGATGATTAATTGTTTCAGGCCACTGAAAACAAGCAGCAAGAATGCCTTTTGACAAAATTGTAAAATAGTTCTCCCCTTCCCTATTTTCTTCCAGGTGGTTAATCTGAATTTGAAGTTGTCTTTTTTTTTTTTTTTTTTTTTTTTGAGACCCACACCGCTCTGTCACCCAGACTGAGGCTGGAGTACCGCGGCGCAATCTTGGGCTTACTGCAACCTCCGCTCCTGAGTTCAAGCAGTTCTCTTGCCCCAGCCTCCCAAGTAGCTGGAACTACAGATGCATGCCACTGTGCCTAGCTAATTTTTGTATTTTTAGCAGAGATGGGGTTTCATCATGTTGGCCAGGCTGGTCTTGAACTCCTGGGCCTAGGTGATCCACTCACTTCAGCCTCCCAAAGTGCTGGGATTACATGCGTGAGCCACCGCGCCTGGCCACAAAGTTCTTTTTCTTATAGCACTTTAACAAAGAGCTTTAAGAAATGGAAACGAAAAAAAAAAAAAGTTAAAGAAGAGCTTTAAAGAAAAATTTAAAAAATTTAAAATTAAAAAGAGCTTTAAGAAACAGAAAAAAAAAATGCAGCATTCTAGCGTTTTATACACATGACTTGGAAGACAGACCCTCATTGGACATGTGGTCAGAGCTAGTAAAATGCCAGAGACATGTTAACTGCTTCGCTGTTGCATAACAGGCTCTTAATAACTCCTGCCCTGAAGTGCAGTTATTCTCAATTTTCCTATCTAGGCTCAGAGATTTCCATATTTTTATTTGCAACAATTGTGATGTCATGGTGCTGCTTATGGATTTCTGTATGTATTAAGACCTGCAGTCTTAGAGAAACTCAACCTGAAGTAAATTAAATGGAAACAGAAACCCTATAGAAATTCATCTACAAAACCTCTGACAAACTTCCTGCTTTCTCATAAAACATTCAAACACATCAGGAAACTTATTTTATGTCTATACTCCATCCTAACCTGCTGCCTCTTTTACCTTGGAATTATCCCTCTGTTGCCCTAATCCAGTATGGTTTTATTGCTCCTAGGCTTTCTGTATAGCTGTTATATTGAAAATTTTTTTCCTCTTAATATCAGAAATGCCTTTCCTTTATTTCCCATGTAAAAGCCTGAAAGCCTGTGACTTTCCCCGAATTCCATGATTTTCCTCTTTCATGTTTTACTATGCCTTTCAATGGTACACAAAGTGTAGCTTTTTGAGTCCTTTCATGTCTGAAAATGTAATCAACTCAGTCTTCACTTTTAGCTCGTTGACAGACAATAAGTTAGTTTGATGTATTTTTTCCTATGATCGTAAAGACATTTCTATATTGCTTTCTACCTTCTTTTGCTGATAATGAGAAATCTAGTCTCGTTGTAGAATGAGACTTTCTGATTTTTTTCCCCTTATATGCAAGCTTTAAGAATCTTTTCTTCGTTCTCTCTGTGCTTCAGTGTCAGGACAAAAGGCTTGCATGAGTGTATGTGTGTGCTTCATTTCTTGTGCAGGACACTTCAGGGATATTCCTGTGTGGAAACTCATAAACTTTAGTGCTGAAAAAAATTTTTATCAATTTTTTGATACAAGGAAGATCCCTACTTTTCATCTTATTTTCCTAAAGCAACTCTCAATACTCTAGATTGATCTAAACTGATTTGAATTTTTCCTAATTTTTGTTTTTGTCCATTTGCTTCAATTTTGTGAGATTTTTCTTAACTTTATTTCTATTTTTAAAAATATCCACTACCATTTTTATTTATAAGAGCTTTCTCATTATATGACTGTTTCTTTTTGTTGCCTTCTGTTCTTATTTCATGGATACAATCTCCTTTTGTGTAAATATTAAATTTCTTCATTTGAGTTACTTCTACTCCTTGAAATATCTCTGCCTTTATTTTCTCAGAGTCCATTTTTATAATTGCATGTGTTTAGTTTTTTCTGCAAATTTTTATATTTTTCCCAAATATCTGTCAATCTTTGGTACTCATAAGCATACAGGAACCTCTGTGTATGGGTATGGCTTGAAAACACAACACTTTACTATAAAATCACTGAATATCAGTTAATGTGTATACATCTTATCATGTTTGGATTATTTTCAGGTTCCTCTGGAAGAACTGTCCAATATCTTTCCTAGGAGTATAAGTCTAGCTCTCTACATTCTTGAAAGAGAGTAGAAAAAATGTCAGGTAGATTTGCACAGGTACCTCTGTTTGCGATACACAGCCTCTCCAGTCTTCTCAGCGTCTGTCGATGTAGAAGTTTGTTTTAAGTATCCAGTAGTTTCCCAGGTTAGAGAAGTATAGTCCTTGAAATAGGATAAGTGGGAGTACCTGTGAGTCCAGTATCCCTTTATGAGAATTTTTAACCAAAACTCAGTTTCAGCTTCTTACCTTCAATTTCTGAGAAATGAGGGGTTCTTTAGCTTGAATTACCTTGCATCTAATTGACTCTTCACACTACAAGCTTAGGGTGCAACTCTCCCAGCATCCTAAGTCAGTTATTATTCTTTCATACACTTCCAGTTTTCCACAATTTTGCTCTTATATCTAGTCTCCTTTATCTGATGTTGGCTTTTCTTTCGTCTTTTTGTTCTGTCATACTTAGGCTTTTTTTTGTTCTATCCTCTTTGTAGTGTGACTTCTGGGGGAGAAATAAAAGCATATTTCCAATCTGCATTGTAAACTGATAGTCATTTGACTTTTAAAATGATGTTTGTATGGGCTGGATGCAGTGGCTCACGCCTGTAATCCTAGAACTTTGGGAGGCCAAGGCAAGCAGATCACTGAGGTCAGGAGTTTAAGACCAGCTTGGGCAACACAGTGAAACTCCATCTCTACCAAAAAATACAAAAAACTTAGTTGGGCATGGTGGTGTGCACCTGTAATCCCAACTACTTGAGAGGCTGAGGCATGAGAATCTCTTGAACCCAGGAGTCAGAAGTTTCAGTGAGCCCTGTTGTACCACTGCACTCCAGCCTGGGGGACAGAGACCCTGCCTCAAAAAAAATTATAAAAAAAACGCATGTTCATGTATTAGTTTGATAAAAATAAATAGAAAAAGGAAAATTTTCTTCATTAAAAAATAATCTTAGTATAGAAAGTAATAAAATAGTATGAGAGCAAATATGTCTATGATATGAAATGTAGAAGCCAACCTTTAAAAAATTTTTCACTGAATTTTCTATATTATTTTTTAACTATTATTGCTTCACAGTATAAAAAGAAGTCAATTATCTTCCTTAAATGGTAATCAACGTCAAAGACAAAAACTGCCAACGTTTAATATCAGTTTTATAGATTGAAGAAAAAAAGCCATTCTCCCTTAGTCCATAGTTGAATATATTTTATTATTATAGAACACAACTCTTTGCTTTTGTTTTCTGTTTATTAAATCTTGTTCTTTCATCCTTCTCTTGAAAAACAGTACATACACACAAAATTCACTTTTAAAGTTATCTAGAAGAGCACTTTTTTACCAAAATTCCTTTTTTTCTGAAAATATTTACACAACCCCTCTTTTGTGATTCTAAATTAACTAAACCATATAAGAAAAGTAATCTTATTGCTTAGTAATCACATTATCCTAATTTTTGATTAATCAACTTTGCCTTTTTGGTTTTTAAACATTCCTCCTTAGTAAATTGAATCGTTGTTTCCAAAAAGAGAAGTCTATGTCCTATCACAGGAAGCTGTGACCGTTATCTTGAGAGCAAGAAATGCTCTTGGATTATTAAGTGGCCCCTAAATCCGATGACAAATATCCTTATAAGAGAAAGACTAAGGAAGAATTGAGGCAGAAGAAAAGACATGGTCACCTAGAGAACAAGGCAATGTGAAATGGAGGCAGAGACTGGAGGAATGCTGTTACAAGCCAGTAATCCTGTCACCAAGAATTGCCATTAGCCAACAGAAGCTAGGAGAGGCATAAAATGAATTCTTCCCAAGAGTTTCTACAAGGAACCAACCCTGCTGATAACTTGATTTCAGACTTCTGGCTTCGAGAATTGTGAAGGAACACATTTCTGCTGTTTTAAGACAATATGGAGACTTGTAAATGCCCATGTAATAACAGGGCTGCCTCTGACTTCACTGTGAACACAGTTGGCTCTTGTCAATGTTTTGAGGAAATGAAATTATTCGTTCAAGTGAGTGCCAGAGGCTTGGGCATGAGCGTGCATGGAACAAGCAGAAGTATGGCAAGGGTGCTGGGGCACAATTGTAACTTGGAATGAAAATCTGTGTTTTATACATTTGTTGAAATAATCTTAGCATTTACATGAATTTTTATATTTTGTTCTAGAATTTAGTTATAGTAATTCTGCACAAACTAGTTTTCCAGAGGTAAATTAATTCACTTTCCTTGAGCCTGTGTTCATGCACTAAATGAGGGATTTCAAATCAGAAGAAACACTTTTTCTTTAATCTCATTCTAATTTCCAGATAAATTTTAAACATAAAATCAATTACTTTTACCATAAAAGTATTAAGTTGATTGATAAAAGTACATATATGAAGTTTATCAGTTTTATTTAATTACCATCATAGAGACTCATTAGTAAGTTGTCTGCATTTTAATTGCTTTCGATCTATTCATCCTTTTTCATTTGTGAGGAATAATGGTTCAAACATACGGATTTTGATGGCACTAACAAAATCAAGTGTAGATTTGACTCTTCTTACTCAGTGGTACAGTTGAACTATATTCATTACCATTGATTCCATGACCATTCTTACGTATTCATTTCTAATATTAATTAACAACGTATGGACCAAGTACAGTGGCTCATACCTGTAATTCCAGTGCTTTGGGAAGCTGAGGCAGGAGAATTGAGAGGATTGCTTTAGTCCAGGAGTTCCAGGCTGCAGTGAGGTATGATTGCGCCACTGCACTCCAGTCTGGGAGACAGAGTGACAAAAAACAAAAACAACACTCAAAATGTGTATTGTCCAAATTGAGATGGGTAATAGGTGTAAAATGCACAGCAATATGTAACATTTAGTATGGAAAAGAAAAATAAAATCTCAAGAATTTTAAATTGATTTTATGTTGAAATTATAATACGTTACATAAAATTAAATAAAATATGACATTAAATTAATTTCATCCATCTTTTAACATTTTTCAAATATTTGCCTACAGAAAAATGTGAAATTAAATGCGTTCATATTCATAGCTCACATTTGTAGGTCATAGGGGTTTTCTGTTGCATGGTGCTGGTTAATTCTATATAATTAATAAAGTTCCTGTAAACTACAAACTAACTTACAAGGAAAGACATTACAGGAAAGGGAGGAGGACAGCATTTATAGAACGGATACTTTGTGTAGACCTTTATCCTATTTCTTTGATATATGATCGATCTTCAGCATATCTTCTGAGAATCATATTATTATCCCATTTTATTGTCAAGATTTTCAAAGTATAAGTGGTTGACTTGCCTTTTATATAGGACAAGTTAAAAGTAATATCAAGAAGCCAAAGCATTTATCTGCTGTTTGCAAAGTTCTTAGATTAAAAAAAAACGTAATTTCTAGAAAAAAATGATATCAGATGTTATTGTTTCAATATCCATTTTCCCCTTTATAAAGTAGTAATAGAGAGCCTAATTTTAGTTGGAGCCAGCATTTCTCAACTTACTTTCAATTATGCATATCATAAGATCTGACTAAAGAGATGGGAACAGATGGAAATCTTCCTCAAAAAAAAAAAAAAAAAAAGCCAATATATATGTCCTTTGCATCCTTGAATCTGAGTATGCTTTCTGGAGTTGAAACAACAGTTCTGGAATATTAGACAGCCTTTAGGATAGAAACTACTCCTAAAACAAGATAAAAATAACGAGATAGAATAACCTGAATTCCCAGAGATTTCATCGAGGAAAATTAACATGAAATCAACTGGGTAGTTTACCCCAAAACTTTTACATGTGAGAAAAATAAAAGCAGATATTATTTAAGCCACTGATATATTTGCTCTTTTTTTAAAAAATAAATCTAGACTTACTTGATACCAATAGTAATGAAATAGGCTTTAAAATAACGTTTCTGAATAGGTTTCAGACTTTTAGATAAACAGTAACTGAAAAGCCTCAAGAATAACCTGGCAGCAAGAAATAAGAATATTTCAATCAAGGGATTTGGAGGGCTTTCTGGCTATGGTAAGAACTTGAAGAAGTAGAAAGAGTGATCAAAGAACTCAACAAAATTTAAATGACAAACCTGAAGATATAAGGTGGCATAGTTTCTTTTTAACTATGCACAAAACCTCTCTCCCTGTATTTCAGGGATACCTTTCACTCATATCTTATAACTGGTGGTTTAGCGCTCAGATCTGTCTCCCAACACCACCTTGAAATCAGAGATGTCATAAATATGCCTTGAAGTGGTAAATATAGGCTGTAAGTAGGAACATCATCAGTACTTGAAACTTTGTTAACCTAAAGTCATCAGAATGAGAAAATAAGCAGATAGAAATTCCCATTTCTGCTCTGTCTGAATCACGAAATCACAGACAATGCACAGATATGCAAGAGAAAACTCCCATTATACACTACTGTTATCCAAGAGTATAGTGCTGGAAACCAATACAAAAATGCCATCAATGACAGATGCTGCCAAATGCAAAGTGAACAGCTAGAACCAAATGAGAAAGCTATTTATTTTATTTTGCTACATGCTCACTGGTTGATTTCCATTTTCCCACTTTCAGATTGTCATTTTGCCTATGAAGTTTTTCATTAAACTTTCAGCTGACAGGCAAGTGATAGTCTTCAAATCTTAGTTCAGTAATAAGAATCTTCGCTTGAGGCTCTATCGGCATTTCGGAGACAGAGTAGTGTCAAGAAAGAGCTCTGCCAGAGGGAATTTTTAGAGGAGGGAGCAGATTACAGATCAAGAACTCTCTCCTGGTACCTTCCCTCCACCCAAGCCCTTCCATTCACTCTTAGTGCACTTATTTAAGTAGTCTTGTCCTCTTGGAATTCAGGCTGAGGAAAAACAGGCAAGCTCTGAAACTGACACCAGGAACAGCATACCTGCCATAACTTCATCAAAATAACAAATCAGTTTTAAGACCCAATAGCTATATATTTTTAAAAATTTACCAAATCTATTTATTTCACTAAATTTGTAAGTTACTTACAAACACTCTAAGTGGACTGACTACCTATTTTTCTTCCTTTGATTTTGTTTTACTAAGTGTGATAATGGTATCATTTCATTTATATACATTATGTACTAAAATAAAAAGTTCCCTTTACAGATTTTTTTGGAAACTAAAAGCAGACAAAACGAAAATTTACATGGATTATTTTTCTTCACCAAATAATGCATTTAGGGCTAACATGTATAAGAAATGGAAATTTTGCTTTGAAAAATAGAGTAAGAAAAATCCAAGCAAGGTGTGAACTTGTTATTTAGGGAAAACTAGGTTGAGGCTTTAAAACTAAGGAACAAACAAAATAAATGCAATCACTTAGAAAACATTCTATTTGTTTTCTCTTTATTATCTTAATTAATGTTATGAAGACAGTGCCTCTAGGCAGAAGGTGCCACCGAAACAATTAGTCTGCTTAAGGACTTAAAATCATTGTCAAATTTGAGTATTCCTGGGATGTAACTAAATTTCTCAGAGAATCCATGAATATTCTCAGATGAGTTTCAATATATGATGTGACTCTAAACTAATGAAAATTGAATGGGGGCTGGAGTTTCTCCTCAAAGCCTAATGTTTAGAATTTTAATCTACCATACTCAGTCAGCCCTAATTAGAGGACTTCAGCACTATGCAGCCATCTATCACCATGATATGACTCTGGGGAGGCATGTGTGTGTAATTAATCACCATGAATACCTGCCATTCTCTTTTCCCTTGTGGAGATTAGAAGGGAGAGAGAGGGCTAGAGTCACCATATTTGTGTAAACAACTCTGAAATCCTATAAGTTCAATTATTTTACTTTCTTAGAAGAGCCTTGTTTTAAAAAGTCACTAATGTCCATTAATGTCTACTAATGTTCATTCTTTTTAATATATACTTTCATGGGCATTTTTATCTCCTCACCTGAAAGCAGCAGAGCTCCTTCATTGGGAGGAGGGGAAGAACTTTACTGTTTTATGAAAACTGTTTTTTTTGTTTTTTGCTCTCAAAGGACAGAGTTCCTCCATGTGAATCCCCAGTGCCTATCCATGAAACACCTGGCTTTTCTTTGGAGATTTCTGTGGAAAGTATTGAGAGAGTCTAACCTTTCATAACTCATAGACAATGACAAGGCTGCCAAACGTGTTGTCTCATAATTGCTTTTACAGATCTGTGCCATGAGCTATGACTAAAGACAAGGAGAAAGGTCATTAGAAGATAAAAGAAATAAAACGCCTTATTTCTGAAAATCATTTAGAATTGTGTAGCACCTATGGTGTAAAGCACAAATACAGTGAGAAAGTAAGCATTAATGAACTTTAGAAGAATATTTATCTGCTGAGCCATCAAAAATTTGAGTGCAAGAGGTAACTTTTGCATATTAAATGCTGAGATTTTTACTCTATAAAACGGTAGTGAGAAAAGGAACAGGAATTGTTCTAAAATGGCAAAGACTAATAGAATAAAGGGGGCTGTTCTCTTCAGTTCCCCAAGGGAATTGTATGCTCTGAGTTGTCACAAATGTGTGTCTCATTTACAATTTCAACTTCAACATTTTTTTAGTCACATCAGAGTAGGCATAAAGAACACAAGTCACTGTGTCCAAGTCTCGAAAACCACTGGAAGTATCAGTGAACCATAAAAATAATCAAACTGAAGCAAAACTGGCCTTGAGACAAAATTGGCTTTCACGGTAATTATTGTTTATAGATAAAGCAATGTACCCTAAAGATATAATATTTGTTTTTATACATTTAGTTCAAAGACAAGTCAAGGGGTTCTGATAGCTCTAAGGAGCAGCTGGTCAAAGAGAAAGTGTGTATCTGAGAACAGAAACAAAAAGACCTCTAATTAAAAAGCCCCACAGAAATTGTTCAAAGTTGAAAGTGATGGTAGCCGAAACAGAATAGTGGGAACGTGAGCTGTGCATTAGAGTTTTGACTTAAATCAACAGAGATAATTGAATTAGCCTTCCATGCAAAGAAAGGCAAACACAAAATTTTAGAAAAGAATTTAAAATTCAGACAGAGATTAGGACAGGTCTTATGCTCCAACCTATCTGAAGCAAGGTTTATTCCTAAATTTCTCAATTAGAGTATAGATGTTACCAAAACTCTTGACATTGTAATTTTGGCAATTTAGGATCCAAGGGACAAATCTGAGAAGAAAAAGTAACCCAGCTTATACAACCTTGGAAATTTTTATTTAATTCCTGGTTCTGACAGTTATCAGGGAAGCAGATTGTGACTCATTCAAAGTTAGCCTCAGACAGGACAATATTTGAGAAGATGCATACATTTTTATAGATTTTAAATATTTTATTCTATTTTCTTTAATCGACTCCTCTTATTTCAGTCTTTCCACAACTCATATTACATAATGATCAGGAAAAAAATATAGTAAGAAAATTTGTGTTTTGAGGAGACTTTATCTTCATTTTTTGGGCTTATAATGTTCCTGAAATTGCTTCAGATACTCGAGGGTGTTAATTCTCTTTCTACCATATTACCTATCAAATATTTCATTATAGATATTTTTTCTAATAACCAATGATACAAGATCCTAGTTTCTTACCAAGTGAAAGAGAATGCAGTTTGATCATGAGACATAGCAAAAGACCAAAGGGGAACTACTATGTTAAGAAGAAAAGAAACAAAACAAAATCCCCAAAATTCCTTATTAAACTCAGTTAAATATATTAAATTAGTCATCATGCCTTTTTGTCAAAGTTCCAAATGAAGAAAACCCACCTTTGCTTAGTTAAAAACCTTAGCCCTAGATGAAAATTACATTATGATTGATGGTAAAGCTGTTTGTTAATATAGTCACTATTTGCACAAGATTGTCTCTGGTTTGGATATTTCCAAATAATTTATTTTACAATAGGTTGTTTTTTCCTTTATCTGTCTTGCACTAGAGAACAGGCAAGAAGTAACATTTTCCTCATATTAGTGTTCTAAATGAGAATGTGCTCCTTCGGAGCAGGTCAGTAAGTTACGTCAAGCAATGAGGACATTGGTTCTAGCACCCTGAGTTTATTATCCCTTATTATAATTTGAATAGAATACTTTCAGTTTACATTAGTAAGAAACGGTCGGAGATTATATCAGAAGTTTGCTTTTTAAAACTTATATAATCTGAATTCAGGTATATGTCAAGTATCTAGCAGAAGAAGGGAAGATCAAATTTGTGCAAACCATTAAAACGAAGACATGTCCCAACATTTTGTGATCTATCTTTTAAAGCAATTTCTCACTTGAATTTCCAGAAAGGATTTAGCAGGACTTAATTCCAAAAAGGTGTGCTTTATGGGGTCAAAAAAGTAACAAAGAAACAAAGGAATTAAGTGATTATGAGAAATAATATGACCTCAGAGTGGAAAAAACATTAGATGAAAATTGTTATAAAGAAAGTACCTGATAAAATATTATAGAATTATTGTTTTTTTTCCTTTGAAACAACAGAAAGCTAGAATCAACTCTCTTCTTTGTAGAAAATTAATCCATTTATTATTTCTAAGTAAAGGCAGCAGCAGAAGAAGAAAATGGAAATAGCAAGAGTGTATCAGCAGTGCTAAGGTAGCACTTTGTGAAATGAGGCAGAGCAAAGAGTGCCTGACTGCCTGCTCCTTAAAGACAAAAACATTGATAAGGAGCATGAATGAGCATAGCTGAGAGCAATGTATTATTTATTTTTTGTGGAGTACTGCTGTTTTAGGTTACCCTTTCATCCAACAGTGCTGATTCGTCAACTTGAAGAAATGATTAAATTCAATGTCAGGTGTAGTGTCATGCTCTTTGTGGGAGTTCAGCACACATTAATCAAGGGAGATGAGAATTCACAAAGCAGAAAAATAGTATTACCCCAACACTTGTGACACACAATAGAAATTGTAGTAGATTTGGCATTTAAAATATGGGCTAAAATATTTAATAAAATATTTGGCTGTCTTTCTTAGTTCAGCAACCTTGTTTCTAGGGCAAGTTGACTCCTTTGACAAGTGGATAATTCTATCTTGAATTTCTAATAATTTTACCTTGTAAAGTTTTCTTAAGAAAAACATAAATCAGAAGAAACTAAAGTATCAATAGTTGTCTATCTTATTTATTGTTAAATGTGTTTAACACATTTCTTAATAATAAAAATGATATTAGTAACTATCATTATAAAAGTTGCCATTATTAAATATACAAATTTAACATTTCCACAGTTATGCATTTCATAAATTTAGTAAATATAAATATTGATGCTCACTGTGAGCTAGGTTATCAAAAAACAGTGAATACTCCTGTTAATTATTATTAAAATTATTGTTACTTGGTGCTGAAGTTTGCACACAAATGTGAGCAATTAATATGGTAGTGGAGTGGGGAAGAGGGGTGGAGAAGGCACAGCTCCCATAGGAGAATGGAAATAAAGGAAAATAACATTCAGACACTTCTTGGGTATTTTTCTACACTTCATTTCGTTTACTCTTCAAGTTTCACATCAGCCTTCCAAGGTTTTTTTCCTGACTGAAAAACCTTTGGCTTGAAATTATGTAATTCTCTTAGCTGTTAAGTTATGTAGCTAGTATTTGAAGTTATGACTATTTTGCTTCTAATTTTATAGTTTTAACCATATTGCCTCAGGATCTAGGGGGAATACTCCTGCTGTCATACTCCTATTGAGTGGTGGTATATGATTCCTAGCTATAAGACAGACTGATGATTCCAAGAACCCATAACACCATTTTGAACAAATAGCTCACTTTGCTCAATAATGCAATCATTACAAATACTATTATTTTCCATTATTCATTCTGGGAAATATTTATCATTTCTAGAACCAAGCATCTCAGTTTATGAATAATTGCCTGAACTCTAATTTGCTTACTATCTTGGACATGCCCTAATCTGATTTTATCTTTCATCTGTCATCCCATTAGTGAAGGCCCAGACTGCAATGCATTGCCCTTGGTAGTAGCTCTGAATCAGATGATATATGGAATTAAAAATGCATGTATCATCCATGATTTTCTTCTACGCACCTCCTGATGTTAACTAAAATTTCATTCTCTGTAAATGATAATGCTTTGCCTGCATCTCTGAAATCTAGGTAGTGGCAAGATATACACCACCTTCAAAAGCTTTATTTTAAACACTTCACTTTCCTACCACCATTTCTTATTGGTTCAATTGATGTATTCTACTATGTCAATATTTTTTTTTTCATCAGGACCTTCCTGAGGGTACTTCCATCTTCATTCAATTTGGATTTATTTACCTATCATTAATTGTATTGACCTCATTGAAAACATTCATGATTCTTTTGCCCACTTAACCTCCATCATCCTTGAACGCAGGCTATTCCATCTCTGCATGTGCCATCAAACTGTTGGTTGTAGCTGGGAGAAAATATCATAAGCATAATGATCAGTTTCACTATTAATTCACAATTACAAACACAATTAAACAAAGAACACTGTCAAGGAACTCTATTTTTCTTTTCTCTCTTTTTTATTTTCTATTTGAAATGGAGTTTTCCTCTGTCACCCAGGCTGGAGTGCAGTGGCGTGATCTGAGGTCACTGCAACCTCTCCCTCCTGGGTTCAAGTGATTCTTGTGCCTCAGCCACCCAAGTAGCTGGGACTACGAGCACGAGCCATGATGCCCCACTAATTTTTTTGTATTTTTAATAGAGAAGGGGTTTCACTGTGTTGGTTAGGCTGGTCTCAAACTCCTGACCTCAAATAATCCACCCTCTTCTACTGTATTTCCATTAGTATATTTTCCTTTATCTTCCAAGTTCTCACCACCTCCTTTTCCAAGCACCCTTGACTCCGAGATAATGATTTCACTTCATATTTCTTTGATAAAATGCAATCTAACACAGAACAAAAACTATTTCATCCACCAGTCTGTCTATAAACCAATAAAAATTGTATCTTTTATGTATCTATTATCTTATCCTCTTAATCTTATCAAAATCTTCTCTTGCCTTTGCTTCTGAATATTCTTTTGACTTTACTCAAAATTTTTGTCATTATTCATCACTTTCTTCTCATCATCAGATTTTCTTGATCCACTAGATTATAAGTATTGGCTGATCTAGTGCCTCCTACTAGAATAATTATAACTCTATTTTCTAAAAACCAAACCAAAACAAAAATATGTTTCTACTACTTGATGCCACAGCTCCTCCTTTCAGGGATATTTTCTGTTCCTCTTCATAGAAAAATATTCAAAGCATCTTCTACAATTTAATTTGTATCTCCATTGTCTTACCTTCTATTTACTTGTCTACCAAAATTATGATATTTTGGCTACTACAATTCCTCTGAATAATCAACTATCCTTGGTGTATAACAAGGAGTCTGTGTCTTCTACCAACATTCAGGAAATGATGGTAGTCTAAATTGTTTTTTTGTGAGTAGGTTAAAATCTTAGATCCTTCACAGCTCTTGACAGTTAACAATATTTATCTAGTTGTCTATGGACTAATCAATGCTTTTTGTTTCCCATATCTATCTCCAGTTAACTGTTATCATATCATCAAGACATTTTTTGCATTGTATAGACAAATCACATTAAAAGGAAATTTAGTAGTACTGTGTAAATATCTAGCACTCTTTATTTTATGTTTTTTATTTATTCTTTCATTATGGAGAAGTCAGTAATTGAATCAGGCACATGATGGGCTTGTTATTTTAGGCCTTCAGATCAGCAAATAGAGTCTTATTTGCCCATAAATACATACATGTTCCTTTATGTATAACTTCTTATATAGATGAACTACATGCTGTGGCATACATAATTAATTGAATAAAACATGTGTTGGAAGTCATTGAACTTAAACAATAAAAAAACTGCTGTAAGTATATACATTCAAATAAATATTTTCTGTTCTGGAATGTAAGTGCTTCAGAGGAAGGTACATTGGAATGACAGAAGTGACTACCCTAGAAATTCAAAGTATATGATTGTCCCGAGAGTTAACTGGGAAATTTACATACAGTAAACTTAACAGTATGTGGGAGTGAACAATTAGATCCTGTATGTGTAGGAGGACTCAGAACTCAAATCACAGTAATCGTAAAAGTGTTAAATCAGGGGAGCCAGGTTTACACTTAATAAATCAAAATTTGATCAAGCATATGTCATGCCAAGCTTAGAAACAAAGGCTCATTTGTCATTTGCAACATACAAAAAATATTTAGCCAATGCTTACTGTGTCAAGCATTGTGTATAAAGTAATGAGTAAAACAAGTAAGATCCTTGACTTTCTGAAGCTCACAGTTCAACAGACACTGACTAATCACTTAAATTGATTTACAATCACAATTTTGACAAGTGCTATGAAGACAATACTTCAGTGTTATGAAACAGACATAATTTAGTATCACATTAAGGAAGACCTCCATAGGACCTGTTAGGTACATGAGGGTTGGACATAAGTAGAAAGCAAGTATAGCAGTGAGAATGGTTTTGGAGAAGGGAGTTTTGGCTCCACAGAACTCAGCATTTGGGTTCTTTTATTAAGGTTTCCCAAAGTGGCTAGGTAGCTAAAAGATACTTCTTAATATCCAATAAATTCCTTTTTGGTGATTGAAGTACTTGCCTTCAGTAAGGAAAAACAAATTTTCCATTTGTTGTTTATTTTATGAAATGTTATTTGGATTATAATTTGACTTTATAAGTTACTAAGCTTCAAGAAGAAAAAGCACTAACGAACATTCTTATTGCATTGCATTTTTGTTATAAATTACAATATTCACATTTAGGTTTTTTGAGTGGTCTGGATGAGATTAGTTAACGCATGTTCCACTCTGAGATATACATACCTTTAAAATATGCCCTCCAGATGAGTCTATTATATCTGTCTTTACTAGATTCTTAAGAGAGGTGAATTCATTAAGGTAAATGCTACCATGTAGGGTGCAGGGACCAAGTTGAGTGGACAGAAGGATCTTTTCAGTTTGCACTCTCTTTTCTTAGTTAGATAAGAACAATTTATTTCTTAAGGACTGATCTATAAACAGCAATAAAACATTGGGCTATTCATGCCTGTAAGTAAAAAGGTAATTGAATCAAAGTTATATTAGATAATGTAACTCCCTGTTTGATATCCTATATTACTTGTTTACCCTCTCTAAGGAGATATTATGCATCTAGTTACAGCAATATGAAATGAATGTAAATTAGAAAATAAGTAGAAAAATAGATCCTGTAGTTATTTTTAATGTTTGCAAATGACAATTATCAAATATAATAATGGCATACTAAGTGATATGAAAGTAAAATTATATTAGAAAGTTATTAATGATAGTAAATATAAAGACAAACCAAACATAACTGTAATAAATAAGTACAAAAGTGAATGTATAGATAAGAAAACCTTCAGCAAATGTTCTAATGCCTTTGTCTGTTGACTCTTGGGAAGACATTTAGACATTCCTTTGATGCTGTTAGATTAGTGTATGTGTGCATATGCGTGTTTGTGTTTTTTTAAAACTAGTATAACCTTTACCACATGGACTATATTTTCCATATTACAAGTAAGTTAGTTACATATTAATATTTCCAGTCTTGCACCATTCATAGCACTGTATTCTCAAACTGGTATCTCTCAATGACAAAAAATGATCATTAAAAATGGAAATTAGCTAAACCACAAATTGACAACCAATTAATTGAACTCAAAATCCTTAAAACTCCTAAAACTCTTTAGATTATGGATATTGGAGGGTTTTTCTGACAAAACCAGATGTGGTAGTGATGCAGGATATTTCCTTGACACCTTCACAGGACTTGCAACAGGGGTGCCTTATTAACTCAGCCCACTCCACGCAAACCCTTGCGGGGAGGAGCACACAGATGAGTGAGCGCGGGAACCAGAGTGAGCAAGTGAGGGATCTGGCCGGCTGCTTTTGGGCAGCAGCGGGAGCAAACTCTGTGTGAGCCTCGTGGCAGCATCCAGGTGAGGGTGCCTGCAACTCCCAAAGCCCCAGAGGGCATGTTACACTGCTCTTTTAGCTCAGTCATCTGTGGATGGCTTCAGTGTTAACAGCTTAAGTGTTAACAAGGCCCTTTACCTTGTTGCATGGAGTGGCTGCCTCTGCCAGTGAGTAAAAAGAGCCAGTGTGACAGCCTTCTTTGGGCACCCGCACCTGGTACATCCTGAATTCTTGTCTGGTGCCCAAAAGGAATGAGGTCATGTGGACAAATTGAAAGATGGTGAATGTAGAGAATTTTATTGGGTGATGAAAGTGGCTATTAGCAAAGAGGAAAGCTGGAAAGGGGATGAGAAGGGAAGTTCACTCTCCCCTGAAGTCAAGATGTCTCTCTGCCTCTCTCTTCTGAAGTCAAGTTGCCTCTCTCTAGCTGCCATCTCAAAAGTCAAAGTCACTTCTCTCCCTTGCCCAGCTGTTTCTTCTTTCTATGGGCTGAGTCTGGGGTCTTTACAGGCACAAGATGCAGAGCAGGACAGGCCATGGGTAGCTAAGGAAAAAGCAACATTCCAGCAGGAAAACAGGAATATAAGTTCTCACTTTGGGCCACAGGTTTCAGGCTTTTCAGCTTGAAGGTGGGGTTTTGCCAAAGACCTGCCACTGTCTGCCTAGAATTTCTCTGTCTCCTCCCTCTATCATTGTATCAGTAGTTATTCTTCCTTGCTAGAATATTGGTAATAAGGTTATTAACTGGGAAATTAAATCAAAGTTATTTAGCATTCATACAAATGCCCCCATAATAATCAATGATTACTTAAGCTTAAATATAATTTTGGTGTTAAAGATACAAACATTTTATACATAATATTCTAAAATGATATTAAACATCACATAAAATTATTGTACACAATTCAGTGTGAACTACCTTGTAGAAGTTAGTCAGATATCCTGCAATCTCAGCACTTTGGGAGGCCAAGGCGGGCAGATCACCTGAGGTCAGGAGTTCGAGACCAGTCTGGCCAACATGGTGAAACCCCATCTCTACTAAAAATACAAAAATTAGCTGAGTGTGGTGGTGCATGCCTATAATCCCAGCTACTTGGGTGGCTGGGGTAGAACCAGTCAATGATCAAAATAATAGTAAATAGATCTCTGAAATATAGGATACTGAGCAGACCAGAAATAAATACCCATGATCTTCCTGAGCCTGAATCTTCACATTAACTATTTTAAGAAAATTTAGGTTTATATGTTTCTAAAAATTCATATTAAAATATATATTTAAATAAAACTTCAGAAGTTTCTCATATTTATCAAAATACTTAATTCATTTTAATTTATATAACATATTACTTTATCTGTTAAGTAGCATGGCATCCCTAGTAATTACAATAATTATATTTATGAATTGAGGAGTAATTATAAATCAGTGTTAAAATAATCCCCTCAAGATTAAGGCACATAATTGAGTTTGTGGCTATTCAAATCTCCCATTTTTTTTCTTTTTTAGTCTCCTGCTACACAGTGCTAGATTCTGTATTTCTACTAATTTTGTTATATATTGAGATACATAATAAAGTAGCTGAAAAAAATGAGCTTTGAGATCATTGTGAATGGAGGCAAAATTTGCCGTTTCTACTAGTTGTTTCCTTAAATTTCTCAGCTTCTCTCAGTAACATTTTGGAGCAGATACAGCTAGAACCCATCACCAATCTGTTTAGCCACATTCTTGCCAGTTATATCACTTCCTTTGTCTTCCTGTCCCAACATCAACCCAACCCTCAGACTTTTCCGAATCTGAACTTAAGAGCAATTACAAGGAGAGCCACACAACCATGCAGGCAGATGTCACTCTATGTGTAGACTTCCATCTGTACAAGACCTTCAGCACTTCCTGGATTTATTAGGTTACAGTTCCAGGGGTTAGAAGTCTTAAATGGATCTCACTGGGCTAAAATCAAGATGTCAGCAGAGCTGTGTTCCTTCTGGAGGCTTTAAAGGAGATGTTTCCTTGCCTTTTCCAAATTCTAGAGACTTCCCTGGATTCTGCGCATATGACTCCCGTTAGCAATCATATGATTCCAATCTCTGATTCTCTGCTTCTGTCTTAATATCTCCTCTGATTTTGACACTCCTCTTATAAAAACCATTGTGATTACGTTGAGCCCACACAGCTAATCCATGGTAACCTTCCAATTTCAAGACACTGAAGATTATCACATCTGCAAAGTCAAATCTTCTATGCAAGGTAACATATTGACAGGTTTGAGGATTAGAACATAGATGTCTTTGGGAAACCATTATTCAGTCTACCACACCTATCAGCATGTTGATATGTTAATTGCTTTCCTATTCTCACTCATTAACCTCACTTTAAATCAACTAATTTTTTTAACCCTTCAGAACCAATCTTCTTGAGCTGGCTAAAGAAATTTATTTTTCCTCATCACTCTATGCACTCATACACAGATAGTGCAGAAACCACTTCCACCAAGGCCACTGTGACTATTTTTAAATTACAAAAACCTCTTCAGTTCTTACTTTACTTGACTCTTCAATTGCATGTGCACTGTTGACAACTCATTGCTGCTGCTTTTTTTTTTTTTTTTTGTATTTAGGCTCTAGGGTACATGTGCACGTCCTGCAGGATTGTTGCATAGGTACATACATGCCATGGTGGCTTGCCATCTCCATCCCCACCTCCCCCGTCACCTATGTCAGGCATTTCTACTGGTGTTATCCCTCCCCATCCTTCCCCCCCGCCCCGCGCTGTCCCTCCCCTCCCCTCCATCCCCCCCACCTAGCCCTATGAGTGTTGTTCCCTTCCCTGTGCCCAAGTGTTCTCATTGTTCTTAACACACATATGTAAGCATTTATGGCCCCCACTTTTCTGGTTTTCCACTTGTGTCTCTTATTCTTTTAGTTTACTTTCAGGTTTTTTTCTTTCTCTGCCTATTATCTTTATGTTACTTTTTCTCTGGGTTCTTTTCTTAGTCTCTACTTGCTGCACAAGTCTCTCTAGTTTGTCTCGAAAACACTATCATTGCAATTCTTTTAAAAATACCAAAATCTTTGTAGTTTCTAGTTTTGAAGTAGATCTCTTCTTTATTTCAGACTATATATACAACTGATTACTATAATATCAATTAGATAGAGATAGCACTCTAATCCTATTCACCCTCCTCTGTTTCTTATGCTCAAATCAAAATCTTCAATCTCACTGAATTTTCCTCTGTATCCTCACCATCCAATTTGTCATAATTCTTCTGTGTTCTTTATTTTAAATACATCCTGTAATGCTTTACTTCATTTTTATGGTCATGACCATGGTTCATGAAAAGATTATCTATCATCTGAATTATATCTGAATTATTTTTATCACTTTCAGGCAAGTTTCTCTGCTTCAAATATGGCTTCCTTTCTAAGCTATATTCTGAGATAAAGCCAGAGGGATTTTTCTAAAATACCAATTACCTCTTCCCATTTTTATGCTTAAAATCTTTCATAGTTATCCATTGCTCCTAAATAGGATCAGCTTCATGGGCATGGGACATGTGCAGCTGCACAGGATCCTACTCTGAGAAGGGTTGTATACTTGGTTTATTGCTCTGCTCTACCATCTTAAAATTCTTAATACTTTTTGAACATGAAGCCCCATGTTTTAATTTTGCACAGGGCCTCACAAATTATAGACACAGCCCTTTTTAGAATATTTGCATATCTTAATTATAGAGCTGGCCCTGTTCTAACATTTAATTACTTGGCCTTTGTCTGTTGTCGCTTTAGCCACTCAAGTTGCTTTTTCTGTCCAAATGCACACAGACATACACATGCACACACACGTGCACACTCATTTATACTCCATCTCCAATCCTTTACTGAGCTACTATCCAATCTGTAGATCTCTGTTTCAATATTAATTTCTGGAGGAAGCCTTTACACCACTATTTCATTGCCAGTGCCAAGCAAAGGGCACCTCTGCCACTGTCTTGTGATACTCATTTAACTCTATGCTAACTGGTTATCTGGTTTTCTGTATATGCCAGTGGATGCTAAGGTACATGCAACTGCTAACTATTTTACCCATAGTATATTATATATTTACTGTTACTAAGGATATTTATACATACTTAGTTTCTGAATGGTTAACAAATGTAATTTTCTTTCTTTTTTCAATAGAAAAAAACATGTAGATGTTATGACCATCTACTTAATATGGATCTGTGGCAGCAAACATAGTATAATTATTATATTTCTATTGATAAGATTTGTGCATCTGCCAAAATTCAGAAAGGCACTAGCATCCTGGGTTTTACTTGTACAAGTACTGCAAGAAAGGAAATATTTTTCACAGCTGAAATATTTTAAATCATATTATTTACTTCTGACTACTCTTTTGGTTGACTTTTATAGGGACGGCCTTTTATAGTCATGAAAATATTATTATTATTCTGATAAAGTAACCCTATTGTTAGCTAAAATCTGTGATGAACACCAAAATAAATGAAAAATGAAAGGTCAATTTTCCTGTCTCACTATGACTGTCAAAACAACCTCTTATTTGTACCATGTAAATAAAAGACAATAGAGAAAATGATACAGGATAAAAATATACAGGAGGAGATATACTAAGACCTTTGTATAAATTAAGTAACAGTATGGTACACAATGCTATAAAGGCACTGAAAAGTGAGCTTCTGCAAATGTCTAAATTGAATAAAGGTGGGAAATTCTTCCTCACCACAAAATTTTGTCAGAATGCATATTATCAGAATTTTCTTCAAAGATATTATACAATAGGATAGAACTGATCTGGCTAAAGATTTGCTCAGTTCTCTGAACTTTATTATCTACATTCACCAAGTAACAGCCTCATCATAATCATCATCATCATCATTCTCATGAAACAGTATTTACTAAGAATCCACATGATCAAGATGTTAAGTAAACTGCAGTAGGATAAGAATCAATACAGTCTTTAAACTCTACTAATTTACACTTTAAAAAAATTATGCTAAGTGAAATGAACCAGACACAGAAAAATACTGCATGATCTTACTTACATACAGAATATTTTTAAAAGTCAAGTAAATTAAGACAGAGAGTAGAACAGTGGTTACCAGAGGCAGAGAGAGGGAGGAAATGAGAAGTAGGTCAAAGAATACAAATTTGTAGTTAGGTAGGATGACTAAATCTAGAGATCTGTGTCACAGCATGAGAACTATAGTTAATAATATTGTATACTGAACAGTTTTTAATATAATAGATTTTAGATGCTCTTACCACAAGAAGGGAAAGATAACTATAGAGGTGATGGATGTATGCATTTGACTGTAGTATTCATTAGTTATTGTTTCATTATATATGTGTATAATAAATCTGAACATCATGTTGTACATCCTAAATATATACTATGAAAATAATTTCTTTTAAGATGAGCTATCAAGCCACAAAAAGACATGGTGGATGCTTAAGTACATACAACTAAGTGAAAGAAGCCAGTGTGAAGAGGCTGCACATGGTCTTAGTCCAACTACATGGCATTGTGGAAAAATTAAAACTAGAAAGATATAGTAAAAAGAGCAGTGCTTTCCAGGAATTTGTAGGGAGCAGGAGAGATGTACAGGTGAAACTCGGGGGATTTTTAGCCGGTGAATCTATTCTATGTAATGTAATGGTGGATACATGATATTTAGTATTTGTCAAAACCCACAGATCTGTACAACACAAAGTGTAGACCCTAATATAAACTGCAAGCTTTAGTCAATAATAATACATCAATATTTGTTCATCAATTATAGCAAAAGTACCTGATGCAAGGTATTAGTAATAGGGAAATCTATGAGGGAGGAAAAAAGAGTATATGAGAACTCTGTATTACTTGCTTGATTTTCTGTAAACCTAATACTGCTATAAAAGGGAAATCTATTAATTAAAAAATATCCTAAATTGTATTCAAGGAGAGCTAAGGACCCTATTCAATATAGCATGCAAATAAGCACGTTGCTTTCTTAAGACTCTTCTCATTTATGTTTCTGCACAGTGAATTTGCCGTATGTTCATCTAGCTGCATTAATGTAAGAACATTTCTCATATATTTAAAGTGAGCAGAAATATTGTTAGATAAAAGCTTACAGATACTATGAACCTTAGTGAAAGTAATGAAAAAATAATAAAACATAAAACCCATTACAAAATAATGCAAATAGAAGGGCAATAAAATTATGCAATCACAGGACTGGTACCCAGGAAGAAAGACTGTGTGCTGGAAACAGATACAGCACCAGCATGCAAGACAGATGCTCTTCATAGCACTTTTTTGTAAACTTATTTGGGTACAGCTGGGAGGGGCATTGCCAGTCACATCCAGATAGTACTCATTAGAGAAGCTCTGACAAGTGATAACAGAAACTCAGTTTTCCCTCCCAAGAACTATCTGCTGAAGTGGAGTTGTCATTCAGCCTTTGGGAATCTTTCCCCATGTGCAGATGTTTCTATTCTCTGGGTGCATAATCAAATCTGTCATTAGCACTTCCAGTCTTTTTTATTTGGGCAGAGAAGAGAGTGTTTCCCACTTATAAGAGAATCTAAGTGTTTGCTATGCCATAGTCAAAAATAAAATGGAATTTGCTTCCAGGATCTCATTTAGGCTTTTAACTATCTATTGTAAAAATGTAGGTTCCTTCTCAGTGTTATGAGAAATTTTTCAATTTGTCTAAATATATGCATACCTTAAAAAATAGAAGCCTAGTTAGCCAGGAAATAGCCTTTTCTCACTCTGTAGTCACTTTTACCATGAATATTCAATGCCGTTTTACCCTTGACTAACTATAAAGGCTCACTATCTTGCTGAATGTTTCTCTTCAAATTTTTTTTTTTTGGAAAGAAAAGAAAAAAAATCATCTCAAAGATCAATTGATTATTTTTCAAGCATGTTGTGATTTGCATGTTAGAGATGGATTGGTTAATTAAAGTTTACAGGGTGGATTTCCTCTTCTCAAGTGCAGGGATAACATGTTACACTTATTAGAAATAAGTATCATTAAAATTCTTAGATATGTAATAGGTACTCAGGATACACAAAATCCAAAATCTACATAACCAGGGAATATCTTGACATAAACTTGACACAGTTTTTACTCCTTTGAGGACAACTGGGATGGTCATGAATGCCTACTCCTTTTCCCACTGGACCACACTGTAAAATGGCACTCCTTTATTCCTTTGAGTTATGCGTGTCCAGGTGACTATCTTTGGTGGAAGAAATGTGGTCAAAGGTGATGTGTTATCTTGTGAGTGGAGTGTGAAGAACCAGTGCGTTCTTATACCTACTTTCTTATCAACTGCTGTGCTAATCATGAAAGAGTGCAAAGGGGCCTCTGCCAATCCCAAGGGTCTAAAATTAGTCATCTCCTAGCAAATGATATCAAACCTATGGTGTGGGTGAAAAAAATTGACTTTTAGCCACTGAGATTTGGGAAATATTCATTGCCGCAATGTAACATAACTATTCTGACTTACATTAAGTGAGATCAAAACTGATTGTAAAAGGACAAACAGGAGTTAATTAGAGGAATGGAAGGTGAGGAGTATTCTAGAAAAAAAGGATTTCACGAGCAAAAATACAGACAAATTTCAAAGCCTATCACTGTGATAGAAAGCATGTGCAATTAATGACTCAGATTTGGTAAAATCAGCACAGAAATCAGAACTGAAAATAGCAGGTTTTTACCCATATTCTAGTCTGTTCTTACACTGCTGTAAAGAACTGCCCAAGACTGGGTGATTTATAAAAAAGAGGTTTAATCGACTCACAGTTCCACATGACTGGAGAAGCCTCAGGAAGCTTACAGTCATGGTGGAAGGCAACTCTTCACAGGGTGGGAGGAGAGAGAAGATATGAGCAAGAGAGAAACTACCAAACACATATAAAACCACGGGCCTCATAAAAACTCACTATCACAACACAGCATGGGGGGAAACTGCCCCCAAGATCCAATCACCTTCCACCCGATCTCTCCCTCAACATTCAGGAATAAAATTCAAGATGAGATTTGGGTGGAGACACAAAGTCTAACCATATTAAGCCACGTAGTAAATACAAGGAACAGGATTGCTGGAGATTTTGAGGGAATAAAAGATGAAGAAATGTTAACTACATATTTTAAGAAATCAGCTTCTCATCTTTCTAGAGAGAGTATATTCCCTGGAAGCCTCTGTGCTGCCTTCCCTATTTCTTCCCATAGCCTGTAGACACTACAATCTGTGAGGACTCCTCAAAGCAAGCTTTTGACCTCTTAGAAAACATGGAGATTTTGGTTTTGATGTCTTTTATAGCCCACGTGTATTTTACAAAGTGGACAGGAAGTTTAAACCAGATATAAACTTACAGATGCTGAAAGCTTTAGTGACATGAATGTCCTTTCCCAATTGCAAAATAATGCAAATAAGGTTAAAATGCTTTTTTTACATATTATATGTAAGTAGTATTTATTGTATGGGTAAGGTTTCACAAATTTGAATGTATGGACACATATTGCATCTGTTGAAATTTTACAGTTGTAACCAAAACATTATCTGACAGATCTTTTATGATTTATTTTTATATATAGCCTATATATTTCCCCCAATAATTCTATATTATCTCAGCAGTGATTAACTTGTGCCTTTAATTGCTGAATCTTGGTCATTAAAAAAGTGCTGATTACTTTGAAATTCACTGAAGTTGTTTGATATTAATCCTCTTCCTGAATAACTTTTATTGATTTCTTAGCATTACTCAGATCCAATTATCTTTCATTAGACTTTAAAAATTAATAATTTTGTTGGAATAAAAATTGAATTCAAACAAAATGTGCAAATTAGTTTGCTTGCCAATCTTTAAAATAACAGTCAAATTGCATTGGCTCTGGTTTTTCTATAGTTACTGTAGAAATAAATAGACTATAAATAATCAGGCTTGCAGAGTATAAATCTAAACTTGTCAGGCTTAGCTAGTTAGAAACTGCTTTTTTGTATTTCCATTAGTCATGAAAGATATGCAGAATTGCTTCTTTGTCACTTTTAAGTAGCTGAACATTTCTATGCATGTGTATTCCCTGGGAATATTGAAAATAGAAATTTCAAAACAATTAAGTACTAGATTGTCTAGGAGCATAAACACAAAGGGTAAAATTTTACCTTTAGCTATGTTAATGCAAATGTGGTCATAGTCATGAATATATTATTTTTATTCTTCTGAATCAGAGATTGCCTATATCAGAAATGGAATTTTAGCCCATTTATCCTGTGGATGTAATGCATTACATATGTTCGAGTGGGCACATCTTTTTTTGATTCACTTTTTTTTTTCAGGTATTACAAAATATAACTGGTAGCTCATTCTCTTATAAAGTCTGAGAACTCCCTCCTACTAGAAAATGTTTTTTTCAACAAAAGACCATTATTCCAGTGTAAGCCATAGCAGTGCTTAAAGCTACTGATCCTGGCAGGCTCCTTATCCTGGGTTATCGGAGCAAACAAATTGACTGAATTGATCAGCGAGCTCTGTGGTCACTTCCATGAGACAAACCTATTTCCCAGGAAATTATTAAGTTGTTTTTTAGTCTGAATCAAATTAAAGAGTTATGTTGTTATTCTATAGAAAACGTTCAAATTTACCAGACCTCAATTAGGACCCTTTTTACATGGCCGTATTTTCTGTAGATGTGTATGTATGAATGGATGTGTGTGTGAAAGGTAGGTGGGAATTTACAATACTTAAATATCATGTACTGTATGGCATTATTATGCTTCCTTATTCTTATTCACTCAGAAGGCAAAAACAATAGATAACTAACATGATGTCAGACAAGAAAATGTAATGTCTTTACATTTCCCTTTAAAATGGAGGCACACCCAGAGAATTTGAAACTGTCTTTATTAATACTTTAGCTCATATTCACATTGCTGATGTGCATATCAAAAATATTATTTTTTCCTATCATTTATTTTACTTGTTTGCACTGAGTCTGTAGCATAATTGTAGATAGGCCTGCTGGAATGGTGAGATGACCAGTATATACACACTGGACCATATATAAATGAAAATGATACTTAACTATTTTACAATTTGTCTCTTAAACTAAAAATTTATATCTTTTAATCTAAAAGAGATTATATAAATCATAGTAAGCAGAGCTCTGGGTCCAAATATATAAAGATAGCTAACATGGGCCAGGCACAATCCAAGTGCTTCACTTGAACTATCTCATTTAGTCCTTTCAACAGTCCTGTGAGAGTAGTTAATGGGCCAGGAACAATCCAAGTGCCTCACTTGAACTAGCCCATTTAATCTTCTCAACAGTCCTATGAGGTATTGATTGCTACTATCTGTCATTTGCACATGAGAAAAGTAAGTCTTGGAGAAGTCATTACTTTTAACTTTGTAACTGGTATTTCTAAACAGACGCTAAAACAATGTAACACTTTCCTCAATGTGAGAGTTTCTTCAATTGCAGCAACAGGTTTAAGTAATTACCGGTGTTAAATTCGGATTAAGGCTTTATTCTCCCTTTAACACTCAGCACACATAAAATTAAACATGGGACATCACAATGTTGTTACCAGTGCATATCTGGCTGTTAACACTCATGGGATGAATATATTGCAATGATCAAAAGGAGAAAAGGTAATGCTGTGGACAGTTACTGAAAGAGGACTAACAGCATTTTGTAGGTTTATCACATGATGTGTACTTGCAACATTGGATAACTGAGTGTTTAAGAATTTGAACTAATAGGTCATTCGATTTATTTACATAACATACTCTAACTCTTTTCAGATATAAATTAGTCCAATCATATTAAATATCATGTGCTGCATGTAGAGTTGGGTAATGATCTCCATCAAATAATGACTGCAGAGGGTACACTTCACTCCAAGTGCCTTCTGTTCCAGCTGTTTCTACTCATCTTAATTTTCCTAATTAGGTTACAATTAGACTCTGAATGAGACATTAGCATGGGAATTGGAACTTTTCAACAAAAGGGTTTACTTCTTTTATTGTTTTGTGGTTTTTAAATTTCAGAGGCCTGTTTCTTGCTACCTGTTAATTAAAACAAAAACTGGGGCCAGACTCAGTGGCTCATGCCTGTAATCCCAGCACTTTGGAGGCCGAGGTGAGTGGATCACCCAAGGTCAGGAGTTCGAGACCAGTGTGGCCAACATGGTGAAACCTTGTCTCTACTAAAAATACAAAAATTAGCCAGGCATGATGATGGGTGTCTGTAATCCTAGCTACTCTGGAGGCTGATGCAAGAGAATCACTTGAACCCAGGAGGTGGAGGTTGCAGTGACCCGAGATCATGCCATTGCACTGCAGGCTGGGCATCACAGTGAGACTGACTCAAAAAAAAAATTAAAAGTGTTTAAGACAAGCTTATGGCATACAAAGAATAGCCTATTTACATCTCCACAGAACTAACACTTTGGCTGCAAGTAAAGCACTATGTGGGAAAAATTCTTCAGTTTTTTTTTAAGGTATGGTAAAATGTTTATTCAAAATCCGTTATAATATCTCACATTTGTTTCTGGCCTTTTCTTCAGTTCTGACTTCACTGAGAAATTTGAAAACTGTCAACTAACCAAGGTTTGAATTAGAATGAATAAAAGTGAAGTCTCTGTCCTGGAACTAAGTCTTTGCTATTCAAAGTATAACCCTTGGATCAGCAACATCATCATCACCTGGAAGCTTGTTAGAAATTCAGACTCTCAGGCCCTATTTCAACCCTATTTAATCAGAATCTATACTTTAATAACATCCCTCAAGTAATTTTTATGCATATTAAAATTTGAGAAGTCCACAAAAGTCTAATTGTTGCAACAAAGCAAAGGAAATTCCAAATTCATAAAAACTCTTTTTTAAATTCTGTGTCTCATCACGCATTCCGATTATATATCAATAAAAATATGAAATTCCATCTGGGTTAAATGCTAACTAAATTTTTTGAATATTATCACTAGTTTATATTTTTTGAAAAGAATAAAATACTTTAAAAAGCATTATGTAAGAAAAGCATGTAGTCAGAGTTGAGTTGGGAAGTGTTATGCTGGTTCTTTAGGCTGTTGTTCTCTAAGGAAACTAGACAACTCAATTTTCTTATCCTCTTTGGGTGAGTGGTGCTGTAAGTTTGAAGATGAATATAAGAGTGTAGAGTCAGTAGAAAGTGTTTTATTGCATACCTAATTTTTCCACTATGTTTTGTTATTCAGTTGAATAATTACAGTCCTCTTATGTAGTATTTAAGTTCATTTTACTGAATAAGGTATACTTTACAATTACAAAAATTCTAATCAATAACATATGATATGGTTAAGGTTTGTGTACACCGCCAAATCAAGTTAAATGGCAATTCTTAATGTTGTAGGACAGGCTGGTGGAAGATAATTGGATTATGGGGGAGGCTTTCCTGCTTGCAGTTCTCATGACACTGAGCGAGTTCTTACAAGATCTGGTTGTTTGAAAACGTGTAGCACTTCCCCCTTCACCCTCTTTCTTTCCTGCAAGTCATGTGAATATGTACTTGCTTCCCCTTCACCTTCCACCATGATTATGTTTCTTGACACCTCCCCAGAAGCAGAACCCTGTATAGCCTTTAGAACTGTGGGCTGATTAAACCTCTTTTCTTTATAAATTATTGAGTCTTAGATATGTCTTTATAGCAGTGTAAGAATAAACCAATACATAAAATTGGTACCAAAAAATGGGGCATTGCTATAAAGATACCTGAAAATGTGGAAGAAGCTTTGGAAATGGGGAACAGGCAGAAGTTGGAACAGTTTGGAAGGATCAGAAGAAGAAAAATTAGGGTATCTGGTGGAAGAAATTTCTTAGCAGCAAAGCATTCAAGATATGATCTGACTGCTTCTAAAAGTATATGCTTATATTTGTAAGCAAAGAGATGAACTAAAACTGGAACTTATATTTAAAATGGAAGCAGAGCATACTCATATGGAAAAATTGCGGCCTGGCCAAGTGGTAGAAAAGAAAATCCAGTTTTTTATATGGGAATTCAAGCCAGCTGCAGAAATTTGAGTAAGAGTAGCCAAATATTAAAAGCCAAAACAATGGGGAAAATGCCTGGAAGGCATTTCCGAGACCTTCACAGCAGCCACTTCCATGATAGCCTCAGAGGCCCAGTAGGGAAGAAGAATGGCTTCATGGGCCAGGCCCAGGATCCTACTGCCTTGTGCAACCTTGGGTCACTGCTCCCTGTGTCCCAGTTGCTCCAGCTCTAGCTCCAGCTGTGGCTAAAAAGGGTCCCAGATATATCTCAGGACACTGCTTCAGAGGGTACAAGTCACAAACTTTGGTGGCTTCCAGGAGGTGTTAAGCCTGCAGGTACACAGAGGGCAAAAGATGAGGCTTAGGAGCCTCTGCCTAGATTTCAGAGGATGTTTGGAAACACCTGGCTGTCCAGGCAGATATCTGCTGCAGTGGTGGAACTCTTATGAAGCACCCTACTAGAACAGTGCAGAAGGGAAATGTGCAGTTGGAGTCCCCACACGGAGTCCCCACTGGGGTACTGCCTAGTGGAGCTATGAGAAGAGGCCCAACATCTTCCAGACTTCAGAATGGTAGATCCACCAACAGCTTGCATCATCCACTTGGAAAAGCCACAAGCATTCAATGTCAGCCTGTGAAAGCAACCAAGGGGGCTGGATATTACAGAGTCACAGGACTGGAGATTCCCAAGGCCTTGGGATCCCACCCCTTGCATCAGTGTCACCTGGATGTGAGACATGGAGTCAAAGAAGATTATTCTGGAGCTTTAAGATTTATGAATGCCCTGCTGGGTTTTGGACTTGCATGGGGTTTGGAGCCCCTTTGTTTTGCTGATTTATCCCTATTGCAACAGGTATATTTACCCAATGCCTGTACTCCCATTGTATCTTAGAAGTAACTAACTTGCTTTTAATTTTACAAGCTCAAAGGCAGAGGCACTTGCCTTGTCTCAGATGAGATTTTGGATTATGAAATTTTGAGTTAATGCTGGAATGAGTTAAGACTTTGGGGGACTGTTGAAGGCATGATTGTGTTTTGAAATGTGAGAAGGACGTGAGATTTTGGAGGAGCTGGGGCAGAATGATACGTTTTGGGTCTGTGTCCCCACCCAAATATCATGTTGAATTGTAATTCTCAATTTTGGAGGAGGGGCCTGGTGGGATGTGACTGGATCATGGGGGCTGAATTCCCCCTTGCTGTTCTCATGATAGTGAGGAAGTTCTTGTGAGTTCTGGTTGTTTGAAAGTGTGTAGCACTTCCCCCTACACCCTCTCCTACAGGCCATGTGAATATATGCTAGCACCCCCTTTACCTTCCACTGTGATTGTAAGTTTCCTGAGGCCTCCCCAGAAGCAGAAGCCTGTACAGACCACAGAATAGTAAGCCAATTAAATCTCTTTTCTTTATAAATTACCCAGTCTCAGGTATGTCTTTATAGGAGTATAAGAACAGACTAATACAACTTATTTTCAGAAATCTTGTTCCAAAGGAGCAGACTCTTGAGGAACATTGTGCAGGTATTCATGTAGCATCTGTTGCCAACCACTGTTGTCAAAATGACTTAGCTGGGATTTTTGCAGTTGTCTTATGAGAAACAGGACACACTTGCAAAGCATCTGAACCTGTTAGGGGTCACTTTATCTCTCTTCACCTGTCTCTTTGTAGTCATGAGATTTGAAAATATTATCTATAAGTTTTATCTGTACTCTAATTATTAGACTACACAGTGCCTGGCTGATGAGGGGTTTTATAATTACTGTATCTGGTTTGATATCTAGGAATGATACAATTTGGAGCAAGTCATTGTACAATTAACCCAGGTTTAATGATCACATCTGCTGTAAATTCCCATGAACTTCATTTTATCCACATTGTAATCAGCATTCAAAATGGCTATGTGTCCTTGCTCTTTCTTTTCTCCTACTTCATAGTCATCATTGAGTACTACCTTTTTAAAAGGCTCATGGATGCAGCATCTGGGCTCCTTGCTGCTTCCATAATTACAATAGTACCTGCCTGTTCATCCTGACCTGTGGCTCTATACTGTGATAGCAAAGAGATTACCATCTTTTTTATTTGGCTAACCCATAATACATGTGGATTAAAGCAGTAAATACCGGCCCTATCTGGTGGTGGCTAAGTAAATTCTTTCTTGTTTTTACATGGGCTCTTCTTTGGGATTTTCTGTGTTCCTGATCAAACCAATTAATTTCTGTGTACTCATGCAGATGCTCATAAGACATTTTTCTCACTGTATATGTCTGTTGCTTACTGTACTTTTTATTCATGTGCACCATTTTTTTGGGGGAGTGGGGATTTCCGTTCTATGTTTGAAGCTCATTCTATCAGAGAACATGGCAGCCTTCCTGGTCTTTGCGTCTTTGCTCTATTAGAGAACATGGCAGCCTTTCTTGTCTTTGTTCCTTTGCCAGATCTATTATTTTGTGGATCACAGCAAATTGGACACTTAGCAATTTGAAGTCCTTTTCTAGAATGTCCTCTTTCTGGTAATCTTTCTACGTCTCATTATGGGCCCTGTGTGCATGCTGATAGAAAAAGTGTCTTCCTAGATAGGGTGTTTCTACTCACTGATGGATAGATCTTTGTATACCAAGAACTATATTGCCAAAGTTGCTTCTTGCTCCTAGCATCAGTCCATGGTATGGTCTTTATATCATTTTCTGTTAACTGATAACAATAAATCATAAGTAACCCAGGTACAAAAATGTCTTCATCGATTCTGTGATGTGTTACTACTGCCTTAATAATTTTGGAAAGCATAAGATTTAAATGTAGGTGGTAAGTATATAGATGTTTGTCATAATCTCTTTACTTTTCTAAAGGTTTGAATTATTCCACAATAATAATAGTTTTTAAATATAACTATGTTTTGTTCAAATAATTTTATGAATTAAAGAAGGGGAATATGGAAAACATTGTATAAGGTTTGGCTCTGTGTCACCATCCAAATCTCACCTTGAATTGTTATAATCTCCACATGTCATGGGAGGGACCTGGTGGAAGGTGACTGAATCATGGGGTTGGATTTTTCCTGTGCCATTCTCATGATAGTGAATAAGTATCATCATATCTGATGGTTATATAAATGGGAATTTCCCTTCACATGCCCTCTTGCTTGCTGCCATGTAAGACATAACTTTGCTCCTCATCTGCGTTCCACCATGACTGTGAGGCCTCCCCTGCAATGCTGAACTGGGAGTCAATTAGACCTCCTTCCTTTATAAATTACCCAGTCTCAGGTATGTCTTTATTAAAGCAGTGTAAGAGCAGATTAATACACCTCTGTGAACAGATTTGTCAAGCTTCTGTAAGCTTGACAACTTGTTCTTGCTGACATAGGCTGAGCAAAAATGCCAGGAAAATTTGAGATTTGTGCCAAGCAAAGCTGTCGTTGTGGTTTTGTTTGTTTGAATGCATTTCTCTCCAAGACTCCATAAATCTTGGTTACTTACTGATTTTAGAGGTGAAATATAACCTTCTCAATGCCTTTTCTGCTTAATAACTAATAATCATTCCCTTCTCAATTATCCCTACCTTCTTCTGAACTTCACTTTTTGCACAATCATTATCACCATTTTAATTTATGTATTCATTTTTAAATTGAATGTCTCCAACCACTAGGGTATAAGTTCCATGAGGACATTGCTTATCTGGTACCTAGAATAGTGTCTAACACAAAGTTAGCACTAAATAATACATTAAGTTAATATCAGATAATATGCCATTTCTCCCTTAGGATGTCCTGGTGTATGAGAGTTGGGAATAATATTTATTGGCAATTAGTATCTTGAATGTTCTATTTCTTGATATCTTCCTCCTCTGATACTCTGCAGCTTCTTGATATCTGTATTCAGACAGTGGAAACTGTGGCTGGGACAAATTACACAGAGTGTCTGTTAAGACTTACTACCAACAGGAATAGAAATTGTGAATTACTATAGTGAGCCAGAATCTAACCCTAGATATAATGTACATCATGTAAATAGAGATTTTATTCCTACAGTTCTTGAAGTCCTATAGCTACTCTATTGTGAGTTAGCTGAAATAAATTAGGATTCTTTCTTCAAGTTCTACTCAACACTCAGGAAAAGGGTTAAAAAAAGTGATCTTCACACTGTGGTCAGTGGGGGTGGGGGCTAGGGGTGGGGCAGCGGGGGTGGGGAGGGATAATGAGGGGAGAAATACCAGATATAGGTGATGGTGGGATGAAGGCAGCAAACCACCTTGCCATGTATGTACCTGTGCAACAATCCTGCATGATCTGCACATGTACCCCAGAACCTAAATTACAATAAAAAAAAAAAAGTGATCTTCTTTATTTCTTCTCAGTGATAAAAACTATTATCAGAAACTGGAAAAAAAAAAAAAAGAAATGGTAAGCACTCAAAAAAGTTTCAAAAGAGGTACTACACTGAACTTCAGATTCCAGCTTGAGAAGGCATAAACCAGAGTAAGGGGAAAAGCATTGTGATAAATATCTACTTCACAATTCCACATTTCTGATTCCTTTTGTTTTATTTTTTTACTTGAATGCATCTTTTCAGCAGGGATTTTAGGAAGATTTCATCTACATGAGTGGTCAGGAAGCTCTCTGTGCTCTCTACTGAGGTGCATTCAATTAAAAGTGATACTTCACACCAGTTATTCCAACTTCTGCTAAAATGTCAAAACAAGAAGCATGTTGGA
The DNA here is from genome assembly GCA_963573385.1 of Cacajao melanocephalus. NCBI lineage: Eukaryota > Metazoa > Chordata > Mammalia > Primates > Pitheciidae > Cacajao > Cacajao melanocephalus. The sequence continues at coordinate 52,278 of CAUYLG010064762.1, forward strand.
TTGTGCCATGATTCAGAGCAAATGTAAATGACTACACCACTGCAATACCATCGTGCAGTAATATACATTTCTTTAAATAAGGAAGATATTTTAATTCAGTTAACAAGCAAAAGTGGGGAAGTGAATTACAACTTTTCATATTATCAGCTATATTTTTCCCAGTCTTAGAGTAAAAATATATTTTTTCTTTTCAGTTTCTCTGCAAGGAACACTGTGAATTCATAAAACCTGCCAAAGTAAGTGCATTGCTTTTTCTCTGAAGTAGAGGTCAAGAACAAATAAGGCCTAACGGTTTTCAAAGGCAAGAAACAAATGGCTTTATGCTGGATGTACATGGTGTTACCTAGACTAGGCAATGGAAAATGAAGTGAGACCAAGGACACAGTCTGGAAAGGTATTTTTTCTTCTTGGCTTAAATAATTGCTATCAAGACTATTTCTTTACTATTAGTAAATATATTTTTTCTTTGATACCATTTTTGTCTGTAGCTTGTCTTTCTTTTCTTTTTAATAAGATTAAGAATCTCAGTCAAGAGCTGTAATATGTACAGATCCCCCCCACAGGAGTTATCTATTTATTAAGTACCTATGAAGGCACTATACTCTCTTAGACTATAAACACCACACAGGCAAATTTGAATGCTCTTATAAGCTGAGAATGACACAATTGTTTCCCCACCCCATAAAAAAATCCTCATGGTTTTATGGTAACTCATAGTCTATGATTAGTAAATCACTCCTGGATTTATGATATTACCCCATTTTGACATGAATATACTTAGGGGAGTTCCAAAAGGCAAGACTCTTGTTAGGCATTTACAAATTTATTGTAAATTAAATGGTTTTTCTTCTCTATCTCTTCCTATTCCAACTCCTTCTCTTCTGTGACTGCCTGACATTGTTTCATGAAAACTTTAATAATTGAACTTTAAAATAAATATCACTTACTTAAAGGCAGGCAAATCGTTTATAGATATTTTATAATCATGGCTGTTAAAATATTTTAAAATAATTCTTTATTTTACTGTTTATTTTCTATGGTGTCCAAAGGATTTATTTTTATCAATCCTTACCATGTTTCCATAAAAGTCATAATTATCCTTCAAGGATGCTTGTTAGCACCTGAAAGCCTCAATAATATTTGTAAAAATGAATGCAAATTTTATATTTAGGATTATATTAAATAAAAAGAACATTCTAACTTCCCTGCCAATTGTCAGAAGTCACTTTAGTAAAAAATAAATGTATATATATGATTTATTATACTATTAATACACACAACATGTGTGAATGTGTATATACACACTAGGTTTTTAATGTTATGCTTTCAAACTGGACAGCCAAGGAACAAAGCAAAAGACACTAATGAAGACAATTTGTTTCTTTGCACTCTTCTGTGTTTTTTTTTCTTTCTGTCAAAGATCGGATTTATTTGAGATTTATATTTATGGAAGAAATAATACTTAATTTACCCAAAAACTTTCCTTTTTTTTTTTTTTGAGATTTTCCTTTAAAATTTTCTTTAAAATTTTTATTTATTTTTTAAAAATTTTTACTTTTAAGTTCTGGGATACATGTGCAGATCTTGCAAGATTGTTACATAGGTATACACATGCCATGATGGTTTGTTGCATCCATCCCCCCATCACCTACATTAGGTATTTCTCCTAATGTTATCCCTCCCAGATCTCCCCCTGCCATGCTTGCTGTTCCTCCTCTGGCCCCACACCCCCCGACAGACCCCAGTGTGTGATGCTCCCCTCCCTGTGTCCATGTGTTCATTGTTCAACACCCTCTTATGACTGAGAACATGCAGTGTTTGGTTTTCTGTTCTTGTGTCAGTTTGCTGAGAATGATGGTTTCCAGATTCATCCATGTCCCTGCAAAGGACATGAACTCATCCTTTTTTTATGGCTGCATAGTATTCCATGGTGTGTATGTGTGTGTATATATATATATATGCCACATTTTCTTTATCCAGTTTATCATTTATGGGCATTTGGGTTTGTTCCAAGTCTTTGCTATTATAAACAGTGCCACAATGAACATATGTGTGCATGTGTTTTTATAATAGAATTATTTATAATCCTTTGGGTATATACCCAGTAATGGGATTGCTGGGTCAAACGGTATTGTATTTTTATTTCTAGATCCTTGAGGAATCACCACACTGTCTTCCACAATGGTTGAACTAATTCAAACTCTTACCAACAGTGTAAAAGAGTTCTTATTTCTCCACAGCCTCTGCAGCATCTGTTGTCTCCTGATTTTTTAATGATCGCCATTCTAAGTGGCATGAGATGGTATCTCAATGTGGTTTTGATTTGCATTTTCTAATGACCAATAATGATGAGCACTTTTTCATTTGTTGGCCTCATAAATGTCTTCTTTTGAAAAGTGTCTGTTTATATCCTTTGCCCACTTTTTGATGGGGTTGTTCATTTTTTTTTGTATATTTGTTTAAGTTCTTTGTAGCTTCTGGATATTAGCCCTTTGTCAGATGGATAGATTGCAAAATTTTTTCCCTATTCTGTTGGTTGCTGGTTCATTCTAATGATAGTTTCTTTTGCTGTGCAGGAGCTCTTAAGTTGAATTAGATCCCACTTGTGTATTTTGGCTGTTGTTGCTATTGCTTTTAGTGTTTTCATCATGAAGTCCTTGCCTATGCATATGTCCTGAATGGTATTGCCTAGGTTTTCTTCTAGGGATTTTATGGTGTTAGGTCTTATGTTTACATCTTTAATCCATCTAGAGTTAATTTTTGTATAAGGTGTAAGGAAGGGGTCCAGTTTCAGCTTTCTGCACATGGGTAGCCAGTTTTCTCAACACCATTTATTAAATAGGGAATCCTTTCCCCATTTCTGGTTTTTGTTCAGGTTTGTCAAAGATCAGGTGGTTTTAGGTATGTGGCGTTACTTCTGAGGCCTCTGTTCTGTTTCATTGCTCTATGTCACTGTTTTGATATATCACCACGGATTCCACAGAAATACAAACTACCATCAGAGATTACTACAGACAACTCTATGCACATAAACCAGTAAATCTTCTGTGGTCTTTAAATTACAGTTGTGAATCTCTTTTTAAAAATCTATATTATATATATATAGACATTAAAGCTGAATGATCATTTTATATAGTAGACAGACATCTCTAGCT
>CAUYLG010064765.1:0-20299 GCA_963573385.1 Cacajao melanocephalus
AGACTGCATTCTAGCCTGGGCAATAGAACAAGAATCCCGTTCTCTCTCCCTCTTTCTCTTCCTCTTTCTTTCTCTCGTACATTCTTTTTTTTCTTTCTTTCACTCTCACTTTCTTTCCTTTCTTTTTCTTTCTTTCAAAAATTAAAAAAAAAATTGTCAGTTTATACATTTATTTTCTCATCTAGACTACAAGAGGAATTATGTCTTTTGTTACAAAATGTTTGCTGAATTCAATTTTATCCTCAGACAGCTAGAAAACAATGACCTGATTTTTCATTTATCTGATTTTTCTCTTCTTTTTTTTTTGTGAGACAGAGTCTTGCTCTGTCACCCAGGCTGGAGTGCAGTGGCACAATCTCAGCTCACTGCAACCTCCACTTCCCGGGTTCAAGCGATTCTCCTGCCTCAGCCTCCTGAGTAGCTGGGATTACAGGCACGCGCCACCATGCCCAGCTAATTTTTAGTAGAGTTGGAGTTTGCTATGTTGCCCAAGTTGGTCTCAAACTCCTGACCTCAGTTGATCCACCCAGCCTCCCAAAGTGCTGGGATTACAGGCATGAGCCACCGTGCCCTGCCAGATGTATATCCTTTTCAGACCTTATGTGTACTACCTTTGTCATAAAAAAGTTATTAAAAAATGTAAGTAGACACGAAACACCTCCACCATACCTGCATTTTCAGGGTTTACCCTCACACTTCCCTTCTGCTATTCAGCTATGAAGGGGCTAATCTGGAAAATCCTTTTATTATAGTTCTAATAAAAATGCTAAATATGGGCTGAGTGTGGTGGCTTATGCCTGTAATCCCAGCACTTTGGGAGGCAGAGGCAGGCGGATCACCTGAGGTCAGGAGTTCAAGACCAGCTTGGGCAACATGGCGAAACCCCGTCTCTACTAAAAGTACAAAACTTAGCCCAGTGTGGTGGTGGGCACCTGTAATCTTAGCTACTCAGGAAGCTGAGGCAGGAGAATCGTTTGAACCCAGGAGGCGGAGGTTGCAGTGGGCCGAGATTGAGTCATTGCACTCCAGCCTGGGTGACAAGAGTGAGACTCCGTCTCAAAGGAAAAAAAGCTAAAATTGACTCCTGTGTGTGTATATGCATGTATAAAAAATTCATTATTTTGAGAAAAAAAAAACCACTCAAAGGAGAAAGATTTATTCTGCAGGTTTTATGCATCTGCCCTCCCATATGGCCATGTCACCTGCGGATCTCAGCTCCTGTTTGGAGCGCCTGATCCAACCATTCTTACCTAGAGTTGGGTGACTATCTCAGAAAGACACTATTTTTTTTTGAAACTGCAAACCAAAATTTCCATTCAGACTCCCTAAGGGATTTTACTGACAGTTTTAAGTACTGAAGATTTCTGGGAGGAGAGGAGAGCTGAAGTCTCTTTGAGATGCACAATACCTGTCCCCAGTAGAAAGAAGAAATGAAAGTATCAATACATGCAGCTATGAAGCATCAATCAGAAAACAACAAATGGGTGTTACAGTAAATGCATATGAAGCAGTATCAATAGAAATGGAACCGTGTCTCTATCTGATAGTTTTTCTGTGTGTGTGTGTGTACTTATTTATGGGCCCCGAGAAAGAGGTCCTAGGGAGGGAAGAGGGACAAGCAGTTTTGCTGACATAAATAAACAGTCCACAAAGAAGCCTGGAGGATGTCTATGGCCTGGCTGAGTGCCAGCATGGCATTGCCTGTGTGGGTGGCCAGCTCCAGCGTGGCACTGCTCTTCCTACAAATGCACACATACCATCTAGCTCCTGTCTATATCTTTTGCAAAATCATTCATTTCCTGCCTGTTTCCTGGCTACGGTAACAATCACAAGCTTTAAAAATAGCTTGCCCTATATAATACGGCAGTCAGTGCCCAATCTGTGTTTTAGGCCTGATGCCCTCACAGACAGGCCTTTAGTCAACTGCATTTTAATTCTTTTGAGGGAATTATATCTTTAAAATAAATGAATGACACTGCCCTAATTTATGTCTAAATTTCCGAGTGGGACTATAGTAGCAACCATAGGCAGGGAAGAAAGACTGCCCCCAGGCAGTGGACTTGTCTTCAGGGGCCCAGATGCTAAATCCTCGTGGTCAACAACTCGCTCCACACTGGCTTGTGGCAGCCTCGCACCGAGCTGCCTGCTGCTGGCGACACCTGGTTGAACTCATGGTCGGCCTTCTTGACTCTGCCCTGCCTTTAGTTCGCCATTCCTCTCACCCTCCATCTAGGCTCAAAATCTTGTTACTGGTTTGGACTTCTCCCTAGACCTTAATATTCTATCAATTTTATCTGCAGCATCTCATTTCTGTCATCCCCTCCCCTCCAGGTTCATGGCCATACTATCCTAGTTCAGGCCCCATCACCTCCCTCCTGGACATGCGCTCTAACCTGTCTTCCTGGTCACCAGTCTCTCCCGTGCTCCAGTGCACACAGTGTGATATGCAGGCTGATTTTCTGCTGTGCAACATGGATCACAGAGCTTCCTTGCTCAAATATCTTCAACAGTCTACTGCTACCCTAACAATTGGTCCTTCAGTTGTTTCAACTGATACTGAAACCTATCCCCACATTGAAAGCACTTGCTTAGAGAAAACATCTAAATTTCTTGGCTTGTCATTCAATGCTAACCTCTTCCATCTTTATTTCACACAGCTTCCCAGCGTGTGCCCTTTTCCTGAGACCATCTGAATCCCCTGCTACGGAGATGGACTTAGGCTTCCCTAGTACTTGCTTTTACTAGTTTTGCCTCTACTGTAGACATCACGCCACACGCCCAGTTTCTAACCACCATCCTGGGTCTACCTGCCTCTTAATCCCCAGTTCTGACAGTTAACCCGGACTTTCCTGATCAAACAGCTAAAAGCAACTTCCCCTGCCTCTTTCTGGTCTCATTCTGATTTATACTTCCTTAAGGGACTGATCATAATATATATACATATATCTTTTTGTTTAGACAGTCGTGCTCTTGTTGCCCAGTCTAGAGTACAATGGCATGATCTCGGCTCACTGCAACCTCTGCCTCCCAGGTTCAAGCGATTCTCCTGCCTTAGCCTCCCGACTAGCTGGGATTACAGGTGCCTGCCACCACGCCCGGCTAATTTATGTATTTTTATCAGAGACGGTTTCACCATATTGACCAGGCTGGTCTCGAATTCCTGACCTCGTGATCTGCCCACCTTGGTCTCCCAAAGTGCTGGGATTACAGGCATGAGTCACCACATCCAGCCCATATTTTATCTTTTATCAATTTATTCAGCACCTGGCAAGCTATCTTTTGGTATGTATAATGTTTCTTCTGCTAGACTATAGTGGACTCTGAGAGGCAGAGTTCATGTCTCATTCATCTTTTTACTATCTAAAGAGGCTAAAAAGACAAGAAACCAATATTTATTGAGTATGTATAATCTGTCCTAAACCTCACACGTTATCTCAATTAATCCTCATAATAGCCTCATAAAGTTGGTATTCTCATTTTATACATGAGAAAACTGAGGTTCAAAGAGTTTTGTTACCTGGCCCAAGTTCACACTAAGAGGAGGTCTATTTTAAATATGCTCCAAGACCCTATGTTTTCTATGACACTCTGCTACCCATTATTATGATCTTCTGTACATTGCTCCTGCTAAGTATATATAATACACATCGGAAGTTAAAGAAACATCCATGAATGAGAGAAGCTGTCATCTTCTGTTTCCTAAATGCCAACTTTATTTAGCACACTAACCTTTTTAAGTTAATTAATTAATTTATTTTTTGAGACAGAGTCTCGCTCTGTCACCCAGGCTGGAGTGCAGTGCTGTGATCTTGGCTCACTGCAACCTAAGCCTCCCATGCTCAAGTGATTCTCGTGTCTCAGCCTCCTGAGTAGCTCAGATTACAGGTGCGTGCCACCATGGCCAGCTAATGTTTTGTATTTTAGTGGAGATGGGGTTTCACCATGTTGCCCAAGGAGGTCTGGAACTCCTGAGCTCAGGTCATCTGCCCACCTCGGCCTCCCAAAGTGCTGGGATTACAGGCATGAGGCACTGCGCCTGGCCCAGCACACTAACTTTTAAACATTTCCAAATTGGACAAATAAAAGATGTATAACTGATCACAAAAGATGGCCCATCATTTTGTACCTGAAGTATTCTAAGCAGAAGAGAGGCAATAGTAATCAAATAGACAAAGCCCAATTTGGCATGAAAGTTAATTTTTTGTTTTCAGAATTAGTTTGTTAGGAAAAAAAAAAAAGCCTGAACACTTGTGAGAGATCTGGAAACTCGAAGAGAGAAGGAATTACTGAGGGAGAAAGATGAGGAGGGCTTTTCAGAGAGAAGTCCACGAGGTCTGATGAATGATGTCATGTCAAATGATAGACATTGACAAGAGTTGAGCCTGGCTCCTGTTCTTAGGTTTTTCTCCACAGAAACATCACTCCCAAGTGACGTAAGGAAATGATAAAGTTCAGTAAAGCTAAATACAACACTTGTGGACCACACTGAAATCTCTCGCCAAACTGCAAGCTCTGAGAATCTCAAACATAGCTGTACCTTTGGAGTGTCCACACACTCTTCTTCCATGAATGCTGCTTCCGCCTGACAGCCAGATGCTGGAAATGAAAAGGCCTCCACGTTGGATGCCTGGGGGAGGAGGGTAGATCGCAGCAGCCTCATGTTGGGTGAATGCATGGTCACTGGGAGCCCCACAGTCTGTGCCTGTAAATATGGCAAGAACAGACAGTTTGGGAACATGAATACCTTCTCTATAAATACACAAAGTTCTAAGAATAAAATAATTCTTCCTGCGGCAATTAAAGAATGAATATTTATTTATTGGAAACTCCAGAAAGATTTGGTGAAATATGTATACGGTGCAGGTAGTGAAGCAGACTCAGCAATCAGTTACTCTGAAAGAGGTTGTACAGAATTTCATTTCTGCCTCGTGAGGGGATGCTTAACTTTCATGCAGGTGACAAGAAAGCTAGCTTTTGTGAGAAACCAAGAATCTTCCTAATTTCAATTCAACAAACCTATTTGTCTCTTTCTTTAAATATAATACCCAGAAAGATAAAGAAAAGTCCGGCCAGGCGCAGTGGCTCATGCCTGTAATCCTAGCACTTTGGGAGGCTGAAGTGGGTGGATCACCTGAGGTCAGGAGTTCAAGACCAGCCTGGCCATCATGGTGAAACCCCATCTTTATTTAAAAAAAAAAAAAAAGAAAAGTCCTAGGAGCTCAAAATTGAACCAGGGACAGATATACACACCCCCCCACAAGAACTACAACACAAGGGACACTGAAGTCAGTGCTGTCTCTGCCCGCCCCACCGCCTTTTTGGTGTAGGTGAGATGATATACATTTATTGGCAAGGGTGTATGCGAAGAGGAAGAAAGGGAAGCAGCAGTCACATGGGGTGATAGGAACATCTTCCTTCCTTCAAGGAGATGCACAGCCTCGACTCAGCCTGTTGGCCCAGTGGAAGGAGAGACGCTGACTGCAAGCTATGTTTTTGAAGGCAAGCTATGTTTCTACTATAGAAAGCTCCTGATGGCTTGAAGTCTGTTCTCATGTCTCCTTTGTTAACTACTCTAGGGAAACAAGCATTACAAATGCTTCTTTTAAAAAATCATTTAAAAGAGAATCTTTCCTTATGACAACTGGCAAAGATTGATTTTAAAGCTGCTGAATGATCCTTTCATCACCATCCTTCAAAATTCCAAGAATAATTTATTAGATGTGTTTTGAACATAACAGACACTACACAACATCTGAGAAAACAATCATCATACGAAACTGTAAAAGGCAGAAGGACGGCTATATTTTACCAGCTATAGTTATTTCAAGGGATATAGGATGGCGAATTTTAAATTCAAACAAATCAGAGGGACAAAATGGTATGAGATTCTAGCTTCTCTCTCCCAAGACCTGAGTTTGATTCCTGGCTCCATCACTTACAAATTGTGTGACCTTAATCAGGTTTCCAAACTTTTCTGAAACTTATCTTCTTCAACTATGAAAGAGCACAATGCCAACTTCACAGTGAAGTCAGGAATGTAAAAGGTCACATGTGATGTGCTTAAGTCAGTAACATTAATTCTTTCTTTCCTCGTTTTCCTAACGCCTCCAATTGATCACAAGAATGTAAGAATCAGACTGCAAATGAATGCAGTCTCATTCTAAGATACTAACGGTTTCCAGTTAGAATCTCAGGTTGATGGTTTTCAAGGATGGGGGGATATGTTAGAAATATACTTTATATTGAATATACTCTGAATATATTTTCAACATACTTTATATTTGGTATATTCCAATATTAACATCATTGGCTATACTGTATAAGATAAAGTCACATTAGCAACGTGTCAGTATGGTATGGATGCCCCCAAACAAACAAACACATAAACACACACACAAATAAAAAACTGCATGCCATTCAGAGTGTGAGAAAGAAATAGCTTTCCTTGTATTGTCATTCCTCAGGCTTATATTGTGTGCCACTTGTGAAGTTAAACAACTTTTTCCTTTCAAACATCAGGAATTTAAATCAATTTATCTAGGTACTATATAAAACTTTTATCTAGTCACTATGTAAAGTTTAAATTTCCCAGTAAAGTATATTTGCTACATTATTCTTACCCCCATCATTAGCTTTTCAATCAAAGGATAAAACTGAATATTGATTTCTATTCCCGACTTTATTATACTGCTCCTTCTCTATGAAGGCAGTCTAAATTATTAGGGCAAAGCATGACCGAGGGTGTTGTATGGAAATGAGATGCCCATGTGCTAACTATGACACGATGCTCCTTCTCAGTCCCTGACTCTCACTAGCTCGGACGCTTTAAATGGCTGGACGCTGCTGTGTCAGACCAAGCGTAGCACATTGTCCTTGACAGCTTTCACATCCTACCTGGACTGCTACAACTGACTGTGAACCTGGTTAGAGGAATAATGGATAGGATAAAGGATAAATGCTTTTTGTTGTGGCAATCACTTCCTAGGAAATATGGTGGGTTTTAGGAGTCTTGCAATCACTGAGGGGACTAAGGAAGTCTTTTTGGAACAAGATAGGGTATAAATATACAAATGGCATGCTCAGCATTACACAGCTGATTAGCATATATTAAATAAATAGATGGTCAATTAATATCCCAAGGAAGCAGATATTATCAAGATATTCTTTTTATTTTTATTATTATTATCTTTTACACAGAGTCTCACTCTGTTGCCCAGGCTGGAGTGCAATGGCATGATCTCAGCTCACTGCAACCTCTGCCTGCCATGTTCAAGCAATTTTCCTGCCTCAGCCTCCCGAGTAACTGGGACTACAGGTGCGCTCCACCACACCCTGCTGATTTTTTGAATTTTTAGTAGAGATGGGGCTTCACCATGCAGGCCAGGCTGGTCTCGAACTCCTGATCTTGTGATCCGCCCACCTTGGCCTCCCAAAGTGCTGGGATTACAGGTGTGAGCCACCGCGCCCAGCCAAGACATTCTTTAAGAGTGTCAATACGCAATGGTTATGTCCAACCATTTGAGATAACTTTTTAGAACACATGTTTATTGCTCTGAATCTCTTCTTTGGACTTTGTGCTTTCCAGAACCATTAAAATGACAATCATGTTCTTTCCTATGGGAAAATCGTTACTATCCCAATAGGCAAATACTTGTTATGACCTGAATTGTGTCCTGCCAAAATTCACAAGTTAAGCCCCTCACCACTAATGTGGCTATATCTGGAGACAGGGCCTTGAAGAAGTTAATTAAGGTTAAATGAGGTCCTAAGGGTGGGGCCCTGCTCGCACAGAGTGGGTGTCCTCATAAGAGGAGGAAGAGACATCAGAGATCTTTCTCTCCACACTTGGGCAGAGAAAAAAAGCCATGTGAGGACACAGTGAAAAGACAGCCAGCTACAAGCCAAGAAGAGAGGCCTCACCAGGTAGCAACCCTCATAGCACCCTCATCCTGATTTCCAGCCTCCAGAACTGTGAGAAAATAATTTCCGTCGTTTAAGCCACTAGGTCTGTGGTATTTTGTTGTGGCAACCCTAGCAAACAAGTACAACGCTTTTTCCTAAGCTGTGAAGGGCAACCTCTAAAGAGTAATTAAAGAATTAGAGGTAATTATTTCATTCTTGTTTGTTTACAGATGATGGAAACTTGTAGTGGAAGAACTGTTAAAAATTAGTGGTTAGGCCAGGTGTGGTGCCTCACTAAATTGTATGACCTTCATCAGATCCTGCAATCCCAACACTTTGGGAGGCCAGGGTAGGAGGATCGCTTGAGCCCAGGAGTTGAAGACCAGCCTAGGCAACACAGCAAGACCTTATCTCTACAAAAAATAAAAAAATAATTAGCTGGACATGGTGGTGTGCACTTGTGGTCCCAGCTACTTGGGAAGCTAAGGCGGGAGAATCGCCTGAGCCCAGGAGGTTGAGGCTAGAGTGTGCTGTGATTGCCACTGTGCTCCGGCCTCGGTGACACAGTGAGACCCCATCTCAAAAACAAAACAAAACCTCCCCCCAAACCCCACCAAAACTAGTGGTTAGAATTTACGAGAAAAAGAGATGACATATTTTTTCTAAATAGTCTGAACTCAATTAGATCTAATACTTCCTGCATGTTAAACAGCAAACATAAGCACTCCAGATCTAAAATGGGAATCCCACGGTTGTCTAAAGAATAACAATGCGTACTGAATATTTTTTATTTTTTATTTTTTACTTTTTATGACAGAACCTTGCTGTGTCACCCAGATGGGAGTGCAGTGACATGATCCTGGCTCACTGCAACCTCTGCCTCCTGGGTTCAAGCGATTCTCCTGCCTCAGCCTCCCACATCGCTGGGATTATAGGCACGTGCCACCATGCCTGGCTAATTTTTATATTTTTAGTAGAGATGGGGTTTCCCTGTGTTGCCAAGGCTGGTCTCGAACTCCACTCGCCTTGGCCTCCCAAAGTGTTGGGATTATAGGCATGAGCAACTGTGTCCAGCCATGATGGGTACTTTGTAACTAGACTATGAACTTCTTAAGGGGAGGGACTGTTTCCTGGGTACTTCTGAAGCCACAGTGGCTAGGACTGTGCCTGGCATATAAGTGCTCTATTTGCCTAACTGAACTCCTGGTATAGGTTAACTAATTTTATCTTGGTAGCAATCTAACAAAGTACGTATTGCTGTTCCCGCTTTGTATTTACGGGCTCAGGAGGTCAGAGATGCTGACTTGCCCAAACTCACTCAGCTTGGTGTGGAACCTGAGGTCTGCATGATTCCACGGCTCATGTTATCTTTGTATTGACTGAATCATGTTTTTTTTCTAAATTTCTTGCTACTATATCAAGAAACAAGTGATTTGCCACTTCTCTAAAAAAATTAGAACATCAAAAGAATTAAAGTGAGAAGCCTTTACTAAAACTTTAGGCACATTTATACCCATAAAAACTGAAATCCATTTTTTAACAAGTTCAACACTAAAACTCAAAATGTGAAATCTCTGAGGGGAGGGAGCCTGTTGCCTGGCATGCAGGAGGCTCTCAGGCAAGCATGTGACTGAGCGCCGAAGACTCCATTTGAAGTAGATGCATTTTCAGTTACACTAAGTAGCTTCCATTGAGATTTGGGTCAATGCATCAAGTAAAAAGGACACAGAGTGCTTGGTAATTTAAAAAGTTATTGAACATAAGAGCCATGTTACGTATCTGAACTCTAAGCCAAATTAAATATAATTTGAGATATCCTAGGGAATTTGCTCATAGTCTAGACATGAAAGGATATCGTGTACAATAACATATGCACGTGCTCAGGAACAACTGTTTATGTAACCCCTCACCACTCCCTCACTTGTGTAATGTTCAAGAAGAATAAAGAGATTTGGCAGGGAAAGCCTGCTGGCCCTGGGGGCTTTCCAGCTTCTTATCCTTTTGTCTAGTGGTATTTGCAAGAAGGAAGAGGTTCCATGGCATCTTACGTGTTTTTCATTTTATCTCCTTTCTCTGTCTTGAAAGCAATACCACTCAACTCTGAAGATTTCCAAGTGCTCAAAGATACTCTAACTCAAGTGTCTGGAACTATATTCGTACATTATTTTACTCACATCTGTATCAATACTCGCATTTTATATATAAAGTATGTATAACAAAACATACCATTTTCCTACTAAAATTAAGATTTAATTTCCTTTTTAAAAACATACTCTGTAGATGCCAATGCAAAATTTTATTATACTCCTGTAAATTTTGTAAAACTGCCAAAGAAATACAAAGGTAAAAGTCTTCTGCCCTTATTTTTACTTTGAACAAAGTCAGTTACTCAGAAGTAGACAGGAATGTCAATAGAGCATACTCACCAACCATTCTTCTCAGCCTCTACATGAGTAATTCCCAAGTCTCTACCCCAGCCTCTCTCCTTGGATCAAGATCCACATCTTCCTCCTAAGCAACTTAGTTAATGCCACCCCTATATTCTCAGGCCCTGGCTCAAGAACAGAGTCATCTCTAACTTATGTTGTCCCTTCCTCCCCAACATTTATTTCTTTCTTTATCTAACAAGCACTTACATAGCACTTACTATATGCCAGGCATATAGTATTTCACAAATATTAACTAATTTAATTGTCACAGCATCCTATTATTATTTCCATTACACGCTTGGGAAACCAAGGCACAAAAAGACCTTAAGAAACTTAAAATGTCACATAGCAGGAAGTGGCAGAATTTGGGATCTGCTCCAGAGTCCCTGCTTCTAACCACCACCCTGAGCTGCCTCTCCAAACTACTGCTAACTTCATGCAGAGTCTACCTCTGAAATGGTTCTTATACCTGCCCCTTCTTTTCTATTTCCAACAGTGCCATATTAGTTTAAGTCATCAGTATTTCTCACCTTTACTATAAAACTCTCCTAACTGCTCTCTCCAAATTTCTTCTTTTCTCTACCTAACCCGTCCTTCCTAATGCTACCAGATTAATTAGCTTAAAGCATGGATAGAATTATATCACTTTTCAGCTTAGCAGCCTTCAGCACGTCCTTGCGGCTTCTTGAATTGTAAGTAAACTCTTTACCTTGGCATTCAAAACTCTTCACAATAGTGCTTCAATTCACCACTCACCAAGTCCTACCCATCTGTGGAGATCTGTCTTACATACCATTTCCCCTATTCAGATGTGCCCCCCATCCCCAGTCCTTGGCTCTGCTATAGCACTCATCTTTCCCTATTTTGAATGATGGTTGTTTATGATCTTGTCTTACTTCACTTCTATAGCATGATGTCTCTGAGGGCAGTGACTGTATTTTATATATCCTATCCCCAACAGTGTCTAAGAATAGAAGCTCACACATGGTAAATCTGCAATAAAAATCTATTAAATGGAATTGAATGTACAGGCTAGTTACAGTAATTCTCAACATAGTGAATAATAAAAAAGAGAAACACCTCTTTTAAAAAACTGCTTGAAATAAAGTTAACCCTTAAAAATGAGAAAGTGCTAAAACATCTAAGAATCTAGTGAATAACTGGCAGAAACTTTACAGAAAAACAGAGTGTAGAGGATGAAATCCTAACCCTTTGTACTATAAGATGAAAAATCTGTCAAACATGTGAACAGGCACATGCACAGATACGACTGTCAGCTAAGGGGGCATTACCTTGGCAACTGTTTGCTCAGCAATGGTGCTAGGCCGGCGCTGGCGGCCATCAAGTCTCTGCTCCACTGGGAAACTGCTCCTATGTGATTTCAGGCGCTCCACCAACAAGAAATAAATGGCAGCAAAGTGGTTATAGCTCTTGTTCTGCAAAGACTGAAAGAAAAAACAAGTGGTAAAGGCAACTGTGAAGACCAATGCAATGATCTATACATGCCTAAAAAAATAAAAGGAAAGAAATTGTGTGTTCTTAAAAATAAGGTGAAAACCAAAATGTGCCTCAAGATGAAAGCTGCTCCAAAATTGAGACTGGAAGGCAGAAAACTTCAAGTCTCTAGAATTAATTATATAAAGGAAGATCCCTTTAAGTGTGTTGACCAGCCCTTTTACATGAACAAGATCCATTTATTTTTCTGCCCTTACGTAGACATTCCCCAGTGCTGTCATATGGCCTCATCTCATAGCTGTGAACCGGTAAGGCCAATTAGCAACCTGAGCCCGAGGCTCTAATTCCATAGCTTCAACACAAATCCGAACCATTGCACACTCTGAAGTGAATGGTTCAAGTATGCGGAGAACTTTCTGATGATTATTTTGGGCTGGAGAATGACATCTGGATGCTAAATTGAGAGACACTATGTCTCCGTTCTTAGGTAATTTTTTCCTCTTGTTTTTGCAGTCCCACCCTCTTAAAACCTTGAAAATAAAGTTGCTTCCCAAATGTTCACATCCTTAGCCTGCCAGCTTTCCCAGATACTGAGGGAACAGAGAAACAACTGCTCCTTTGGCTTCCAATTCCACCTGACAGACAGCATGGGTGCTGTGCAGGGCACCAGGATGCAGAGCACTCTCAGCAAAAATCACAGGTCAGTGGAATTGGCACGCCCAGCTACCACTCTGGATATACTTCATGGACAAGTAGAGCAAAGCATCACTGAGCGCACAGTGAGCAAAGCAGAGTCAGCTTGGTTTCACTTATGGCTACGTGGGTTGGGAGAAGGCAGCACAGTCTGGAGCCTTGGTCTTTCACAGGAAACAAGGCGGCATTTGATATTTCTTGTTAGGTTTCTTCCTCAAAATCACCATTTGCTTTTTTACTATTGTAGTGGTATTAGAAATACGTGTATCCTATAAGCATGCTAACTATTCGAGGACAGAAATAAAAGCCAAGAGGAATTTTCCAGGTTCATGACCTTCGCAGTTCTATGACCCCTAATACTTCCAAATCAGGAGCCCACCTGTTTTTGCCTTCTTAGTTTCTCCAGTTCACAATCTAAATCCCCTGGCTTTCTTAAACCTGATACCTACCCTTCTTGTTTCCTGCTTGGCCCTTTGCCTATCTGCACATTTACATTCCATAGAAACTAGTTAAATACCTATGTAAAACTTCATGCTTCATCTTGGAAGAAATTTTCTACCTTGTATTTGTTAAGCTTCCATCTCTGCCTTTTCTAGGTCTTTTATAAATGCCTCCTCTTGACTATTTTGGCAGATGGGGCAAAGAAAGGAATTTAAGAAGCTGGATAAAAGCAAATATAAATAGAGTCTGATGTCATTAATAGGGAACACTGGACAGTATGCCTAGGCGCTGGGGATACATGTGCTAGAAGACCAGGATGACAGGTGTGAGCATGAAATTTCAAGTAACTAAGTGCAGCAGAACCCTGAAATACCTTTAGTTCAATCTCTGATCACTTTACCTCAATGGTTTTCTGCTGATCTATTCCAAGGCTGTGCATCAATCGTAGAACCTGCTCATTAAACTCCCCGATGGATGGCTCATTTTCTTGCTCTTGTGGATAGAGAACAGGTCTCTGGACAGGAACTTCTATGAGCATCCATTTATGCTCCTTAATTTGAGCTATGGTTAGCCGTTTGGATGGATCTAGGACCAACATCCTTCGAATAAGGTGCTCGCAATCTACAGAAAACATAATGTTACAAAAGTCACATAAATCACTTTGTACTTCAGGGTTATCTACTTGACTCATGTGACTTTGTACAAGGTTGTTAATCTTTGTATCTTCTACTGGAAAGTGGAAGGTCAAATGAATAAATGAATACACACAGGCTACTTATATTTGTCAAGTTCACATGGTGAACAAATACTTAAGAAAAACAAGAGGGTGTAGGTCTATCAGATTCTGGGCTAAATGAAACTCTGCACTGAATTTTGCAACTGAAAATATCTAGAAACAGAATTTGATTTCCACTAAAGAAATGAAATAAGCCTCATTCCTAGAACAAGCAAATAATAAATTGATCCTCGGTCATATCTAATGCTGATATACTAAGGCTATGTAGGAGAGGCAAAGAACTCTCCAACAGGCTGCTGCTCTCCTACACATCACTGCAGCTGAGAAAAGTGTATGTAAAATATTACCACTTTGGAGTACACCAAGAAAACTACACTGCTGCAACTTTGAGCACTAGCATATTCTCTGAGTTGACATGATTCTCTTCACTCACACATAAGCTAACCTCCTGTTACTACAAGCCAGGCACTATACTAGTGCTTTACATAGATTATGGTTATTAATTATTATTATTTTTAGAGACAGGGTCTCATTCTGTTGCTCAGGCTGGAATGCAGTGATGCAATCACAGCTCACTGCAAATAATCCTCCTGCCTCAGCTTTCTTAGTAGCTAGGACTATAGGTGCATGCCATCACCCCTGGCTAATTGGAAAAAAAATTTTTTTTTTGGTAGAGACAGAGTCTTGCAATATTGTCCAGGCTGGTCTCTAACATCTGGCCTTAAGAGATAGTCCCACCTTGGCCTCCCAAACCACTGGAATTACAGGTATAAACCACCGCACCTGCCTAACAGATTAATTAAACCTTATACTATCCCTAGGATAGGAGCTATTGTTATTTCCATTTTATAGATGGGGAAATTGAAGCACACAGAGGAGATAAAACTTGTGAAACTCATATGGCCAGTAACAGGTGGATTCAGGATGAAAACCAGGCAGTCTGGTAGTCTGGCTTCACATCCATGCTCTTAACTATGAAGAGTATTATTTCTACTGTTAGTAGAAAGAAGAGTTAAGACTGATAACCAAAAATGAAACTAAGGGGTAAACTTAATTGCTGTCTAGGTAACATCTCAATACATGACAGACAGGGATTATGGCATATCGTTTGAATTTAGCAGAGTTTTGCCAGTTGGCTTTTTATTTAATTAAAAAAAATTTAATTTTATAAAATCCATTTCACACTGGAGTAAAATGGTTGTGAATCTGTATCTACAAAGGGCTTTGTTAAATCTAAAATAAACCTGGGACATTTATAGACCCAGAATGAATGAGAAGACGTGCTGCTCTTAATCTGGGAAATGTTCTGTGTTCAGTTGCAAGTAAAGGCTGGAACTTGTCTCACCTACATAAAGGAGGCTGCTTATTTCTATAGCTTTTAAAATGACTCAGTCACTTTGTTTGGCACCCAAACTCTTAGAAAAAAAGAAACTTTTACCTAGGCATTTCACTTGGAGCACAAACACTGTAAAACACCATTAGTAAGATGAACAATTTGTTACCTTCTGACATGAAATATGGAATCCGAAATCTTCCTTCCAGAACCCTCTGCCTCAAAATCGGAAGTGTTGGTCCATCGAAGGGCAGAGCTCCACAGACAAGGACGTAAAGAACAACTCCCATACTCTAGGGAAGAAAACAATGCAGAGACTTTTCTACCAAGAACGTCAAACTCTGTTTTCCTGAACATCCTCAGGGCTCTTGAAATCATATAGACTGAAAAATTCTTGTCTGAATTTATTATTTTCTCAGAATTTGAAAAAAATCCAAAACCCTGACTACTACAATAAGTATCTTATAGTAAATACCAAAGAATTTGAATCTGATCATTTTGATTATTACTTAACTTTAAATTACTGCTGATATTAGGATGATAACACCAATCCTTAGAAATTCTTTCCTAGGAATCCATTTCAAGATGCTCTGACTAATTATATTCCAGAGGATGGAGAAAATATGAAATACTGCTTATGTGTTAAGTACCAGGAGCTTCTAAGATGGGCCAGAGCACCAAGTATTATCATTATAGATGCATTTAACAACACAGCAAAGCAAAGCAGTACCCAGATGTCCAGCTGTGGTCCTTCATACTGCTGCCCTTCAAAGACTTCTGGGGCTGCATAAGGGGGGCTGCCACACCATGTTGCCAGCAGTTCACCAGTTTTAAAGAAATTTCCAAAACCGAAATCTATTGGAATGGAAATAAATGTTACTTTCATCTATGCTCTCAAACTATACTGCATTTCTCTGTAATAAATTTTATAATATGCTATATTAACAATATCACTACTATTTACTGTGAGGACTGGGATGGCATCTGTGTTGTGATGTTTCCCTAGCATTAGCACAATGACTAGCAAATAGTAACTACTCAATAAATGTTGCTGAATAAATGTGTAAATGAATCAAGTTTTCTTCCCAAAGAGAGTAGGTGAGAGACTGGAAAAGACTTTATATCGTGAGTTTTAAGGCTGAAAGAAAATCAGCCTTAAAGTGGACAACCAACTAGAATTCGATAATCTTAAAACTTCAATTACCCAATGACTGCTGAAGAGCTCTTTATATTAAATGGTCTATGAGGAAAGAAAGAAATGAGTAAAACTCTAAGATATTCACCTAAACACAACCAAGTGACTGGCTGCCATCACCCCAGATATATTACCCTTTAAGGCAACTGAGTGTAGTGTTTCGTAAGTGACAACCTTCTGTTGGTCCACATATCCTGTTTTAGGCAGATACCCATCTGAATAGCTCATTAACATATGATAGCTATATAGCCCAGCCACAAGCCACCTATCACCATCACTTATTTACTAATTTATAGATTGCAGTGGCATTATAGTTCAAAACAGTTAATGGCCTTCTCCTTATAATCTTAGCTATACTGAATCTACAGTTTTGATATACAGAATGCACTCTGGAAACACTACTCAGAGGCCTTCAATATGCATTTAAAAACTTAGTAAGTATTGTTGTAAATGCAAGTTTATACCCTTTTGCTAAGCCTTTATAGTCTCATGTTCTTACCGAAGAAACAAATTCCTATCATTTTGTTAAGTTATACTCATGCTGTCTTATGTTGCTACATACTCCTGACTGAAGAACACTGTCTCAGTGACAGGAACTGGCTCTCCACCCAACTGGAGCGCAGCATTGCATGCATAGTGGGCTTTAAGAGATGCCTCAAGAAAGACTGGATCGAGTCTCCACTGCCAGAGAGACTGACTGGCCTTGTGACTTTGGAACAGTCTTTGTGAGCCTTAGTTTCCCCATCTGTAAAGTGATAAATATACCTAGTCAGCAGATGCTGTAAGGGCCCAATGTGTTAAAATAAGCTCACTCCATTACCTTGAGACCATACATACATGTACATCTTAGGTAAAGCATTCTTTTAGCTCGCTAACATAAAAACTAGTGGCAAGCAGTGGTAACAGTAATAACAGTAACAATCCCCATCATCACAGCTCCATGGAAGAGTACAACCTATGGAGTCATGAGAACTAGAGCTGATTTCCAATTTTGTCACTTTCAAGCTTCAAGTCCTCTAGGAAAGTTATTTTTTCCATATCTATAAATATAGGGATAATCCACCTACCCAGATAGGATGCTGTGAGGATTAAGTGAGATTAAGAATGTAAAATGTCAGAGAATAGTAGACGTGAAAGGTCAGCTCTCCTCCTCCTGTGAAACCATACCACCAACTGTTGCCTTTCGTAGAAAAAGGTCCCAAGAAAGTAGATAGGAGGGGTAGAAAAAGTTTAGAGGGAGCTTAAGGGTTCAGGAGAGAAAAGAGGGTACATCTGGAGAAAGAGCTTCAGACACAGTCTAAACTGGTGAATAACACTGTGGTCTGCCTTTGGTATGCAGGAGTGTGAGGCAGAGGGGTGCCAGGGAGTTCTCTCTTTACAATGTAACCTCAGCTCAGCTCCACAGTCCACCTTCCAAAATGTCTGTCGGAAAGGCCTTATCTTCACAATACCACCTCTATGACTAACCACTCCTAGCACATCATTTCCCACATGGACACATACAGATATATATTTCTAATTTTCTAGAAAAACCATACTCTCAAATGAGTCAAGGACTAGATGTTCCCATGAGTCAAAAACTAGATGTTCTCATGAGTCAAGGACTGGATGTTAAATGAGTCAAGGACTATGTTCAAATGTTAATTTCACCCACAGGATAAAGCAGCACAAGAAGCTCTGGGATGCGTGTTCAGAGAGCCTGAAATACATACAATAATTGCTGCACTTTAAACCATAATCACAGGATGAGTTTTAGTGTCTCCAAATAGCATTGGTAAGGTTGTTTTTTTTTTTTTTGAGACAGGGTCTTGCTCTGTTGTCCAGGCTGGAGGGCAGTGGCATGATCTTAGCTCACTGTAGTCCTCGCACTTCAGCCTCCCGAGTAGCACAGGTGTGCTCCACCACACCCGGCTAATTTTTATATTTTTTGTAGAGATGGGGATTTGTCGTATCACCCAGGCTGGTCTCCAACTCCTGGGCTGAAGCCTTGGCTCCGAAGTGCTGAGATTACAGGTGTGACCCACTACACCTGGCTCATTGGTAAGTTTGTTTGTTTGTTTTTTGAGACAGAGTCTTGCACTGTCGCCCTGGCTGGAGTGCAATGGCACGATCTCGGCTCACTGCAACCTCCATCTCTCAGGTTCAAGCCATTCTCCTGCCTCAGCCTCCTGAGTAGCTGGGATTACAGGCGTGCGCCACCATGCCTGGCTAATTTTTTTTTTAGTAGAGATGGGGTTTTACCATGTAGGCCAGGCTGGTCTCAAACTCCTGACCTCGTGATCTGCCCACCTCGGCCTCCCAAACTGCTGGGATTACAGGCGTGAGCCACCGCACCCGGCCTCACTGGTAAGTTTCAATGTCTCCAGGAGCCCTTGTAGAGCCACTTCATTCTGAACTTCCCATACCAGGTGAAATAAACTCAAAGGAGTGAATGGGACAGAGGCCTGTCAGGAAGGCAGCCTAG
Source organism: Cacajao melanocephalus (assembly GCA_963573385.1). Taxonomy (NCBI): domain Eukaryota; kingdom Metazoa; phylum Chordata; class Mammalia; order Primates; family Pitheciidae; genus Cacajao; species Cacajao melanocephalus. The sequence continues at coordinate 18,649 of CAUYLG010064765.1, forward strand.
CCTCTTTATTGCCTTAGGCTCTCATGGTACACCTTCACAGGCAAGAGAACAAGAGCCAGGAATGCTTCTCTGGACCTGTGGTAGCCCAGTTTCAACTTCTGCTTTACAAATCTAGCACAAAGAAAGCTTCCTGTCACTTACGAGAGGAGTGGTACTAAGTAGCTATTTCTATTTTCTATAGGTAATATGAGTCTAAAACTTGGGTCTAAAGGAATATTAAAAGAAACACTGAAAGGCAAGGTCACTAAGCTGTTACGATATTACATGTGCTGAGGTCTTCTATAACCTTGTCAAAGCACTTTAAATGTTTTATTTATAACTTTTTTTGAGTCTAGTCTTGCTCTGTTGCCCCGGCTGAAGGGCAGTGGTATGAATCATAGCTTACTGCAGCCTTAATCTCCCAGGCTCAAGTAAGGAGCTAGGACCATAGACTCATACCACCATGCCTGGCTAATTTAAAAAAAATTTTTTTTTGGTAGAGACAAGGTCTCACTATGTTGTACAGGCTAGTCTTAAACTCCTCAGCTCAAGTGATCCTCCTGCCTTAGCCTCCCAAAGTGCTGGGACTACAGGTGTGAGCCACTGTTCCCTGCCAAACACTGTATTTGTAATCATCTGAAGAATGGGTTAAGGAAGCCTTTGGTGTCAGGCAGATTTGGGATCAAATTCTGGGTTTTCTATTAGCTATGCAATCTTGGATAAATTACTTAACTTCTTGGAGCCTTGGTTTTCTCATTTGAAAAATAGGGACAATACTTACATTTCATAAAGTTGTATTAATATAAATAGATATTACATTGTGATTGAAACATAGTAGGTAGTCAATAAACAGAAGCTATCATTGCTATTATTATTTATTATTTTATTCATCTGTCTATCCCATCAGACTAAGTTCCTCAGGAGCAGAGAATGGGGGACGACAGTCTGTATTCCCAGCCCTCAGTATACCGTCTGCAGACAACAACTGCTTGATAAAAGTTTGCTATATGAATATATTGTTCCTACCTCTTTTAAAAGTGCTTTACTATGTAACAGGAGCTGATTTAAGCTCTCTGAAGATAATTTCTTCTTAGTAGTTCTATGAAGTATCCTTATTTTAGGAGAAAGTGGGGGTACAAAGTTAAGTACTTTGCCAGAGGTTATACAGCTAGCTACTAATTTGCAGCACTGGAATAGAAACTAAGTTTAACTACTTCGAGCCTTCATTGTTAACCACCACCTTTATGTCTTTCACTGGCACGTCAAAAACAGTTATCTTTTAACAAGTTAATAACTGTCAGAATTAAGAAGTGGCAGGAAAAGACACTTAAGAGCCTTTTAATTTCTTCACGGGAATATGGATAACTTCCTTTACCAGTCTGCAGCTTTCTGCCTAAATGCATATAGTGAAATGCGGGGGCAGGGGGATGAAATATGAAAATGCCCAAAACACCAAAAGCATTGGCAACAAAAGCCAAAATAGACAAATGGGACCTAATCAAACTCCACAGCTTCTGCACAGCAAAAGAAAACAGTCATTAGAGTGAACTGGCAACCAACAGAATGGGAAAAAATTTTTGCAATCTACCCATCTGACAAAGGGCTAATATCCAGAATCTACAAAGAACTAAAACAGATTTACAAGAAAAAAACAAGCCCATTCAAAAGTGGG
>CAUYLG010064768.1:0-121870 GCA_963573385.1 Cacajao melanocephalus
GGAGACAACAGATGCTGGAGAGGATGTGGAGAAATAGGAACACTTTTACACTGTTAGTGGGGGTGCAAATTAGTGCAACTATTGTGGAAGACAGTGTGGCAATTCCTCAAGGACTTAGAAATAGAAATACCATTTGACCCAGCAATCCCATTACTGGGTATATACCCCAAGAATTATAAACCGTTCTATTATAAAGACACATGCACACATATGTTCATTGCGGCACTATTTACAATAGCAAAGACCTGGAATTAACCCAAATGTCCATCAACAATAGACTGGATAAATAAAATGTGGCACATATACACCATGGAATACTATGCAGCCATAAAAAATGATGAGTTTGTGTCCTTCATGGGGACATGGATGAATCTGGAAACTATCATTCTCAGCAAACTGACAGAAGAACAGAAAATCAAACACAGCATGGTATCGCTCATAGGCAGGTGTTGAACAATAAGAACATGTGGACACAGGGAGGGGAGCATCACACACTGCGGTCAGTTGCGGGGGACTAGGGGAGGGACGGGGGTGGAGGGGAAGGGAGGGATATCGTGGGGAGAAATACCAGATATAGGAGATGGGGGGAGGAAGGCAGCAAACCACCTTGCCATGTGTGTACCTATGCAACAATCCTGCATGTTCTGCACATGTACCCCAGAACCTAAAGTACAATTAAAAAAAAAAAAAAAAAGAGCAGAGCAAACAGTGCAGGACAAAACATTGGCAGCAGAAGAGCTTTATTTCATCAGACAAGAGAACACAAGCAAAGCTCCGTGTCTCACCTGTGTTATTTATCTTAGAAGGCAACTTCAGAAGTGGGATGGCTGTCTCAGCACACACATTAATACATAGGGTTTAAATCTAAATAAAAGGAAGGTAAGATTTCCCAACAGAGAAGAAATCTGACTTGGCTGCTGTGTTTGCTGAACAGGACTGGCTTTGCAGATTTTGTTAAAAGGTGACCATTTTACTAATTGAGTGACATGAATGAACCAAAATTTGCCATTCTTAAGATTTTGACGAAAGCCTTTTAAAAGAAGATTTAAAAATACCGAATCATATTACAAAGGTGTACTAACTGAACAATATTTCGATCTTAATTTTTCTAACAATATTAATCAATTATAGGAGGTACCACTAATAAAATAATAATAAGCATAATTAACAGTCATTCAGGAAAGCCTTTTTTGGGTAGATGTTCCAGAAACTGAGACGATGACTCTAATTTGGGCCAATCAAATCCAAAAGTTAGCTGGTTTCTAGTCCTTTTAAAAAATGAAGGAGAATCTAATCGATCTGTCAGATGATAGGACCTTAAAAATATTTTTTGTGTGATTTTTTTCATAAGCCCTAGGAGTTATAAATAAAAATGCAGTGACATTTAGTGACTTTTTCCATTCCTATGTACTTATTCACATATTACTATAACCATGCCTTAAATACGAACAGAATTAAGTCTTAAAATTGTCCTCACTACTTACAACAGTGAAATTAAAAAACAACCACAACCACAGACGAAATATGTGTATATAGAATTGATGCTGAAACAGTCTCATTTTAGCAGGATATAGCACCCATTTGTGGGTACTGGAACACTAGAGAAATAAAAGCCTCTTCCTACTCAGTAAGAGATACATTACTGATAAAATTCTATACTTTTTCTACTAAAAATGTATAGCATGTGTGATCCATTGTGTATGAATCATAATTGTAAAATAAATTAATCTAGATATTTCTAATATATAAAAACTCTATGTTTACAAAGAATTTTAAAAAATCAAATTCCCACTTACGTACTTATTTTTGTTGACAGGATATATGACATCGTGATGAGTAAGACTTCCTGTCAGAGGGATATACTATATTAGGATAAAATGCAGCAGGGTTGGTGAAATAGAAATGTAAGTTCCAGAGGGAAAAGAATAATGTAAATGTCCAACTGTAGAAAAGCTTTACATGTATTTTATAAACTGATCATGGAAACTCTCAAAGTCTATGATATTCAGATTCCACAGGGTATATATTCTTTTTTTTTTTTTTTTTTTTTGAGATGAAGTCTCTCTCTGTCCCCAGGCAGGAGTGCAGTAGCACAATCTGGGCTCACTGAAACCTTGGCCTCCCAGGTTTAAGTGATTCTTCTGCCTCAGCTTCCCAAGTAGCTCGGACTACAGGAGCACGCCACCATGTCCAGCTAATTTTTTGTATTTTCAGTAGAGACGGGGTTTCACCATGTTGGCCAGGATGGTCTCGATCTCCTGAACTCATGATCTGCCCGCCTCGGCCTCCCAAAGTCCTGGGATTACAGGTGTGAGACACCACGCCCGGCGCCATAGGGTATATATTCTTAAACAGATAACTTTATTGTAAAATGTTAATATTTAAGTAAATAAAGATAATATACTTTGCTACTGATTAGACTTATAAAACACATTTTTAAAAATGTCAACATTAAAAATGCAAACCTTGTGAGTTGAAGGGAGAGCTAAAGACAGGCAGGCAAGCTGTAATCATAAGAGATCATGCATGCAGAAGGAAAGCACGAGGCTGTTCCTGAGTGGGAGCACTCAGCTTTCCTGGAGAAAACCATGGAGAGAGAGTGTGCAGTGAGGGTCTGGAAGGTTCTCAGTGTGGAGGCAAGGTGTTTGACTCTGTTATGTAGGATTTGTGGTCATTCCAGGATTTGAAACTCAGAAGAGAAATGGTCTAGCTTAGCATTATTGAACAAATACAAGGTCAGAAGCATGCTGAGAGAGCCTTCAGAGGAACCATAGCCAGCTAGCTCTTGATGATGAGACCGCTGGAGAGGGTGCTGCCTACTTCACCAGTTCTCCTGGAGAAGAACATGGCCAGCCCAAAGGGATCTCAGGAGGACTGTGTGTGCAAGGATGTGTGTGTGCTGAGTGTGGGGTGAGAATGTGTGAATCTGTAGTGTGTGTGAGACTGTGGGGTGTGTGTGAAAGTGTGTGAGAGTGTGGGTTGTGTAAGTATGGTGTGTGTGGTGTGTGAGTGTGTGTGTAGGTGTGGGGGCTGCGCATGAGATAGAGTGTGGAGTGTGTGAGAGTGGGTGTGTGCTGTGTGACTATGGTGTGTGAACGAGTGTGTATGAGTGTGGGGTGTGTAAGTATGGTGTGTGTGGTATGTGAGTGAATGTGTGTAAGTGTGGGGTGTGTGTCAGATAGTGTGGGGTGAGTATGGGGTGTGTGATGTGTGACTATGGTGTGTGAGTGTAAGAGAGAGTGTGTGACTATGGTGGGTGAGTGTGTGTGTAGAGGGTGTGTGAGTGTATGTAAGAGAGAGTATGGGATGACTAGTGTGTGTAGGAGGTGTGAGTGTGTGGAATGTGTGACTATGATGGGTGTGTGGGGTGTGTGTGTGTAAGTGACAGGGTGTGGGGTGTGGGTGATGTGTGTAGGGTGTGTGAATGTGTGTGAGAGTGGTGGGATATGAGTGAATGTGAGTGTGCGGTGTGTGACTATGGTGGGTGTATGTAGGTTGAGTGTGTGAATGTGTGGTGTGTGTGTGAGAGTGTGGGGTGTGTGACCATGGTGTGTGTGTAGGGTGTGGGAGTGAGTGTGTGTGTTGAGGATCAAGATGGCCTAGGGACAATGGCAGGAAAGTCATGGGTTGTCATTGCTCAGACTGAACAGGGCAGCCACAGCTGACAGGGAGTCAGGGGCCCAGGGCCGGCTTCAGGGGCCTGTGAACCAGCTCTTGCACCGAGAACCGTGTGCTGGGTTTAATGCTCTGCTGTTGCCATCTCGAAATCCTTAATAATTTTTGCACAAGATGTCCCATATTTTCATTTGTCACTGGGCCCACGGTTATGCCGCTGGTCCTGGAAGCAGTCTTCCTGAGTCAGAGGCCCCCACCTGCCCAGCATACTGGCATCCCCCTGACCTCACTGCTCCTCTTCCAGTGGGCAGAGTCCTGCTGATCCTTGTCTTACCATGTGCCACACCTGTTCTTGCTGCTCATGCAGCAGCCCTAAATATAGATTTAGGGGCTCAGAAAAATGGAGAAATCGCTCAGAGCTGCGGGAGCTGTAGAAGGTTATTTAGCAGAGGCAGCCATTGGTCTGTGCCAAGAGGCTCCCACCCTCTCCTTGGGCACTGTGCACGCTCCTGGGCATTTGTCTACCCAGGATGCATTGCTTTGCGGGGGGCTAATCAATGCCTCTCCACAGGTGGCAGGAAGGCGTTCTAGAGCAACAGAGCCTTATTCTGATTTGCATAAAGTCATCATCTAGAAAAGTTGCTTCTCTGTGTGAGTGTGTGGGAGTGAGTGGGGGGATTCCACTCCCTCTTCCACTTAATGAGTGAGTTCCTACCATGGTAAGACTGTGATCTCACCCATATCCCCAAAAGAAGAAAATTTCTCTTTTTCCTCATCTTTCCTAATTTTCCTGAGTGTACACAGAACAAGCACTATTTTTTTTTCTATAAGTTCTCCTTTGGATTATATCAACCTAAAGAAAACTGCTCTGGGACCAGGGATGGGGGCTTTTGTATTCCAATTAATAAGCCTTTTTTCTTTTCTTTAAGAATTTAATTTATTGGACAATATGAATGAGTTTGAGAGATATATACCCATCTTTTAGCTCACTGATCTCCTACAACAATCAGTGCTTTTATGAAATAAACGTAATTCACACACTACCACGTATATACTTAAAAAAATGGCTCAAGGGCAGGGGAAAAGTAAAACTCAATTTAAAACATAGTTTATTTTTTTCTCACTCATATACATAAGTGTAAAATGTTACAAATTATTCTTCATATGAGTTTTAAAACCACCGTAGATTTAAATTTAATAAAGGTAAGTAATGTAACTCCAAACTTAATTAGAAACTTGCCCAGATGACTTTGTAGCCATGCAGACTGTGGACGAAACTATCAAAACACACTCCTAGAGACTCTCACTGGAGCCTGGCCCAACTCCCTCTCAGGGCAGAAGTGTGCTGAGAGAGTGGCCCACTGCACTCATTCTGAGTGCGTTAAATCAATGAGGCAGGACATTCATGCATATGTAGTTACCTCTGAGAGCCGGGACCTTAGCAAACTACCCCGGACTTGAATGCTGAATTAGATCATCACAGAGGTGCTGGCTGTTTGTCATCAAAGCATGGTTCACTCTGTGCAAAATGAAACAATTGACAAATGTGACAAACCCTAGAAGACTCTTAGAATTAAAATAGTTGTCTTAGAAACAATAAGACCTATTTGGGTTCAGATAAAATCAGGTAAATGATAGAGGCAGTGCCTACCTCTTTTAATGAAAATACCTGCAAAATACCAAACTTTTTAGAAAACCAAAATATCAAAATCCCATAGCACGGTGGTAAGAGAAGTATAATACACAGCGTTTGCAGGAGATTGGAAAATTCCAGGCAGCAGTTTCACATGACTAGCAAAAAGACACTTGAAATAGCTACAGAAGCTACGAGCTTATAAAATCCTGAAAAACCAGGGTGGGGACCAAGCTGGCTAAGACCAACTGGACCCAACATGGTGCCGGGTTTGGCCTGGGTTTCCCCTAGAACCTCATTATACGCTCACTAATGTCCTAAATCACACACCCACCACCCCGTGACAGTTCTGGGAACACCCATATTTGATATAAAAATGGGTGGCACCACAGTTCTGAGAAATTTCTACCTTCCTCCAGGAATTTTCATGAATATTCCACCCCTTGGTTAAAGAAATCCATAAAGGTAGCCGGCCAAATCCATGGGGCAAACTCTCCCTTAAGTATGCCTGCACTTCCTTTTCTTATGTACTTTTTGCTTTGCAAATAAATCTCCCAGCTTTCACTATTTTTGGACTCATCCTTGAGTTTCTTCTCACCATGGTGTCAAAAGCATGGATGTTGGCTTGAGTCCAGGTCCAACCGGTATTTGGGGACCAACCCCAGCCCACCAAAATCAATAGCGCCAGCCTAAGAGATAGAGACAATGATGCCCACAAGCTCTGCCCTCTGGGGCAGTAACATAAGAAGTGTGGCTCCCAAGCGGGGAGGAAATGCCTAGTGGTCCTTCAAGTCATCAGGGACCTGCCACCCTGTGGCTGTGTGGGCAAATTCCTGAGGCAGCCAGTCTTGCCCAGGTCCTGGCCCCAGGAGATAGATGCCTTTATGTGTGGATGGGAGTTGAGAGCTCCTTTAGGAAGCCTGACAAGGTGGCACAGCACCTCCCAGACCGTGCGACCTCACATACAATGCCATGCACAGCCCTGGGAAGTTTACATTCCCCTTTTAAGGCTGAAGCCCCAGTAACAAACACCATACCATTAACACTTCTTTCTTTTTCTTGGGAAATAAATAGAATTAGCAATATGTGACAATTATCTATTGCCATTAAGTCATTCTTAGGATCTGGGAGTCCTTCTATGTAGAAAGTAAATCATACTTGTGGCAGTAAGTAAGGGGAACGCAATGATTGCCAAAGTCTTGTAGAAAAACTCTCCCTTATTAAAAAACAGTCCTTCAGAGAAACCTTCATCGGACCTGCCTCATATGAGGTAGCAGGGTACTGAATGGGGTTGCTACAGCCCATTATTTTGGCTCAAGGAAGGTAATAAAAGGTGAAGAGTAGCCAGACATGGTGGCTCACACCTGTAATCCCTGCACTTTTGGAGGCAGAGGCAGGCGGATCACCTGAGGTCAGGGGTTTGAGACCAACCTGACCAACATGGTGAAACCCCATCTCTACTAAAAATAGAAAAATTAGCTGGGCATGGTGGTGGACGCCTGTAATCCCAGCTACCTGGGAGGGTGAGGCAGGAGAATTGCTTGAACCTGGGAGGCAGAGGGTGCAGTGAGTTGTGATTGCACCATTGCACTCCAGCCTGGGTGACAGAGTAAAACTCTGTCTCCAAAAAAAAAAAAAAAAAAAAAGGTGAAGAGCATCCCCTTCCCCTTCTATTGAAGCATTTGAGTGGTTGAATCCACAGAGCTTGACCATCTTAAAGGATTTCAGGAAAAGAACAAGGCAGGGACTAGTCAAGAAAAGAAGGTCCTTATCTCTGATTTGAGCAAGGTTTTGCGGAAAAGAAGGATTCAGGGAGCGCGCGCGCACACACGCACACACACACACACACACACACACACAGGTTGATGGCTTTTCTTTCTTTTTGTGGCAGGGTGACTTTCTGGTAAAGACTGGAAAACCTGCTAGACAAATTCTAAAAGAACTGTAATGCTAGCTTTCTGGTTTTTCATGTACTGCATCTGAACTGATCAGAGAATGAATGAGCACCCATATTTTTAAGGAAGAGAAAATCTCACTTTAGTTCAGCATTTAAAAAAGAAAATGCCTACTAAAATTAAGATTTAGTGATTAATTGCTGACTAAATACAGAAATTACCATCGTCTTATAAACCAAAAAAAAAAAAAAAAAAGAATTCTAAGTCCCTCAACTGACTGAACAGACCCTCCTCTTGGCTAAGAGGACCCAAAGACACCTGAAAAGTCAGTTCAGGCCATATGGGACTCCTTTTGAGTTCAGGCACAACTGACTAGCACTTAACATTAAAACAGAGATCTCAACACTGACAGAACAGACTCTTTGTAACAATAATTCCAAATTCCAAACATGTTTGCATAGCATCACAAAACACCTAGCAGGTGCTGAAGGGAATCAAAGTATTTTACTCCAGAATATATTATTTTTTGAAAAATTTTGACATGGTCCTGCAAAGCTGTCTCTGTGGGGGACATTCACATTCTGTAGAGAATCTCCTTCCCTTACTAGGTCTTTCTGTTAGAGTGCATAGTTAGGCAGACATGAGCAGGGCAGGAGAGGCCCCCAGGAATGTCAGGTGACCATCAGGTGAAGGTCAGGTGGCTGTTCATTGTGTCTCTAAAATAATAATTGGTTGGAGCCAATGCCAGGGAAAGGCGGTCTCCCACAAGATAGAAAACACATGAAGTAAGATAGGAAGATATAATACACATAATATTTTGGAAAAAGGGCATGAGATAGGATTTCAGCAGGACAAGTTTCAAAAGATACAGGTCACAAAGACCCTGCTGATGAAACAGGATGCAGTAAAGAACTGGCCAAAACCTGCTGAAACCAAGATGGCTACAAACGCAACCTCTAGTAGTCCTCACTGCTCATTATTCGCTAATTATAATACATTAGCATGCTAAAAGACACGCTCACCAGCACCGTGACAGTTTACAAATGCCATAGCAATGTCCAGAAGTTACCTTATATGGTCTGAAAGAGGGAGGGATCATGGGTTCCAGAAATTCCCAGCCCTTTTCCTGGAAAACTCATGAATAATGCACCTGGTATTTAGCATATAATCAAGAAATAACCATTAAAATAACCAGCCAGCAGCCTTTGCTGCTGCTTTGTCTATGGTGTAGCCACCCTTTTATGGCTTTACTTTCTTTTTTTTATTTTTTTGAGATGGAGTTTTCCTCTTGTTGCCCAGGCTGGAGTGCAATGGCACAATCTCGGCTCACTGCAACCTCCACCTCCTGTGTTCAAGTGATTCTCCTGCCTCAACCTCCCGAGTAGCTGGGATTAAAGGCACGCACCGCCATGCCTGGCTAATTTTGTATTTTTTTAGTAGAGATGGGGTTTCACCATGTTGGCCACGTTGGTCTTGAACTCCTGACCTCAGGTGATCTGCCCACCTTGGCCTCCAAAGTGTTAGGATTACAGCCATGAGCCACCACGCCTGGCCTGCTTTACTGTCTCAGTAAACTTGCTTTCACTTTACTCTGTCAGCCGGCTGGCTCTTGAATTCCTTCCTGTGTAAAGCCAAGATCCCAGGTGGCCTCCCAGGCTGAATCCCAATTTTGGGGTTTGCCCTGTGACAGTAAGGATATAGAAATGTATGTACAATCTTAAAAGATGGGGAACAATATCTACTAAAATAGGATCTAAAAAATAAAGTGTACCAAATGTTGCCATTGATTGTCACCAGGTGGTAGCATTAAAGACAATTTTTTTCTTAATACTTTTCTATATTTTCCAATGTCCTACAGTCAGCATGCGTACATTATTAATATAATTAGGAGATTTAATTGAATTCATTTAAAAAGAATCTTCAATAATGTACCACTTTTTTCTTTTTATGAAGTTTATTTTTACTTATTTATTAGATATACGTATATTCAATGTACAAGTCATATTAGGTTGGTGCAAAAGTAATAATAATTTGATACATTCATATAATCAAATCAGGGTAACTGGAATTATCAATCAACTTAAATATTTATATTTTCTTTGTGCCGGGAACATCCAAGTTATTCTCTACTAGCTATTTTGAAATGTATGACCAATTAATGTTTATGATAGTCACCCTACTGATCCATTAACACGAGCTCTTATTTCTTCTAAATGAATAATGTGCCACTTTTTAAAGGAGCACCAATTATTGGCTAAGCCATAAAAAAATGTATTTTGTGCCTTGTGTTTTCCATCGGTCCTCCTATTCTCTGCATTATATGAGTTTGCTGTATTATTTGAGATTATTCGATTCTGCTGAAGAAGACAAGAGAAGCAAATTAAGTGGATGGAATACATAATCAATGTAAAAGCATAGATAGTGAGTTAGCAAATGGTTTGTATGCCACAGGAGAGTCTCATAGTCTGTGTTTAGTCCCGACAATGAGTAAGCAAACGGCTTGTGAGGCATGGGCAGAATTAATCATATATGCTAAATGCTGACAGTAAATTAGAAACCTGAAATGCTAAAAATAGAAAACAGAATATGTGATGCACAAATGTATTACTTAGAGCTAGAAAAGAATGGACAGACCAAGTTATGAGCACACAACTGTGGGTGACAGCTGGGTCACACCTGACATTGACTATCCACTGGTGACACCTAGTATGTCCCCCCCGTGGTTCTGCATGTGTTTTGTCCAAGAAGTGCAGTTAGAAAGCATGGTGGTTTAGCAGCTAACTGTCAAGCTACAGCTATAGGCTGGCTACATCCATCACTGTAATAGAGCTAGGGTATGTCAATGCCCCGAGATATCTTCTAGTCTGGGGGTACTCTTGCTCAAACCCAACTCTGGCCTCTTAATGACACCATCACTGGAGAAGGCTCCTATGGCAGACAGACAAGACACATAAACTTTACTAGCCCAGGATTTAGGTAGCATGGGTCTTCCTCCTGCATAAGTATATATATATATATAACCCAAGTGTGTTCATCTATCCCATAGTTTTCCATTGTTTGTGTTTTAAATTGATTTAATACACTGTAGGATTCAAGCATCTTAATTTTGTGTGTGAGCCTTTTTGCTTTGTAATTTCTGGGATAGCTTGCTTGGTAGGTACTTGCACCAAGGTCCTTCTCTACACAGTTCATGGAAGGGGGAAAACGTTCTTGTCGTTCACAGAATGTTATTAATACTTGAGACAGACTCCAGTTTGGGATTGGATATGACATCACACAGTGACCTATTAGCAGTCAGAAACAAGACTGGGTCTAAACAAGGAATCGTTTGCACGGAATGATCCCTTATAAACTTAGAGGCCTTGAATAAGGGAGGAGGTGAGTTTGGAACGTGGAAGGGGAGCATTCTGGGAAGAGGGTCTGTGTGCAGATGGGTTTGTTTGGAAACCTTAAGACTGCCCCATTTGGGATGGTTGGAGCATTTCTCAATCTTTCCTATAGCAGCAAGCTCACTGGCCCTTGAACAGAGCATAGACAGACGAGGACTGAAATTATTCCACAAATAAATACATCACTGGTCAACTGAATACTTTATGAGAAATAGTTCTCAATCCATGGTTCCCCTATATCAATGTATTTCATTGTAATTTTTCCTTTGAAAATCCCTCGAGTTTATCAGGATTTAGTCGTACAATGAAGAAATACATTATCCCTCCCCTTTTCTATTGTGACTATAAAACACATTTCCCCGGGCACAGTGGTTCCTGCCTGTAATCCCAGGACTTGGAGAGACCAAGGCAGGTGGATCACGAGGTCAGGAGTTTGAGACCAGCCTGACCAACATGGTGAGACCCCTTCTTTACTAAAAATACAAAAATTAGCCAGGCATGGTGGTATGCGCCTGTAATCCCAGCTACTCAGGAGGCTGAGGCAGGAGAATCGCTTAAACCCGGGAGGCAGAGGTTGCAGTAGACTGAGATGGCGCCACTGCACTCCAGCCTGGGTGACAGAGCAAGACTCTGTCTCAGAAACAAACAAACAAACATTTCCACAGCTGTAACCATGGGTGTGTGGAGGAAATGTCCCAAGCAAAGAGCATTTATTTGCTTTGAATCCACTTAGCAAGTTTTCTTCTCTCCCAAGATTGCCTCCTGAAATATTGAATGTTACTAACCTTCTCCTTCTTAGAAAACAAATTACACTAAAAGCCCCAACGTTCAAAATATGTTGAAGGTCTGCTATTGTATTCTATGGACCAGGCACTCTTGGAGTTGTGTAGTGAGGTGACTCTGACTGACATTTTGTGAGACGTATCTACCTAAAGCTTGGTTAATTGCCAAGAGTCTTGTTATCAACTTCCATTGGTAATTGTGCATTTAACACGATATGGTAGAAACTCTCTTCTTCAATGCAGAAAGTTTTCTTAGGTAATGAATCACTTAAAAACAATAAAATGCTTCTGGAAACTTTTACTTTTAACCTCATGTATTTATTTTTCATAAGAAAGTCAAGTTCTTTCTCTTTTTTAAAATGTGTTTTACTGAATGATGTTCACATTATCTTTATGAGAAGAGGCAGCTTCGTGATATCTAGGTCTAGGTTTTTCAAAGTTGAGAGAGCTCTTTGTTAACTTAAAGCACTAGCAAAGCGACCTGCAGGCAATCTCTTTTTGTGTTTTAATGATTTTCCAATAAGCTTTTGTAGTAGTCTCATATTTTGCTATTCAATGTGTGATCTGTGGGCCAGCAGCCTCCCTATCGCCCAGGAGCTAATTAGAAATTCGGAGTCTCGGGCCCCACCTGCACCTACTGAATCAGAACCTACCCCTTAACAAGCTCTCTGGGTGGTTTGTGTGAATATTAAAATTTGAGTAGCTATGATATGGCCTATTCAGTTCCTATTTCAGTAGCAATTTTAAAAGAGATTTGTTCTTCCCTTCTGTCCTTATATTTTATAATATTATGTACCATTTAACTAAATTATGTCATTAAAAGTAAGTATTACTGGCATAAACAAGCTTGGGCAAACACACAACTGCCTCTGTAAGCATTCGACTCAACCGTGAGGAAGGAAGCGAATGAGTGTAGAATTAGCCAAGTGCGCCTCACCCTTAGGCATTACTCAGGATGCATTACAGAGGGAAGAGACCGTCTAGGAATCCAGAGATTGGCTTAAATGTAGGCTGTTTAAAAGAACCAGCCCTATGATAGTAATTGACATTCACCGATGACTTCTCATGAATTGTTTCTAACCCCAGTGACAAGATGGCAGGAGGGTGTTAGCAGAAGGCACTGCACTGTTGGCCAAGTATCCCCAGTTCCTCCCCCTCCAGGCACTCGCAGGATAGCTCTTTCGGACCAGCTGTGGCATGGGGGCAGGAGGCTCATCTGGCCAATGGACTGAGAGCCAAAGTAACGTGTGTCACTTCCAGCCAGTACATTTAATTTTTAGTGAACTTCCCGGAGCCCTCAATTTCTTTTTGGCCCAGCAATATCAGAGGTGCCGGCTACAAGCCAGCAAGGAAACACCTCCTACAGTTTAGTTGCCTGTGATTCCGGGTTTCCCACAGCAGACCCCAGCCAGTGCTGACCAAGACAGACAGTATTTTCACTTAGAGGGTACAGCCCTAGGTTAGTGATTAAACTCAAACATACCATCTATCAGGATTTAGCTTTAAAATGCCTTAGTATAGACGGTGTGCTTGAGTTTAACCACTAACCTCGGGTTGGGTAAATAACACTGAGTTTCCTTGATTTAAAATCCTCACACACCAATGAGAGGAGCAGTTATTTAGCTCCTACAGGAGTCTTCAGTTCAGAATGTGGCTTTCCTTCAAAAACCTCAATCTAAATCTGTATCAGAGGAGATCACTAGTTGATCTATGGGATTTGGAAATAACTTTTCATTAACCAGCGTATTGTACAGGCATCTCCAACTTGGAATGAATGGGGCAGAAGAAACTGGTGAGCCAAGAAAACAATCCCTTTGAAGAGACATTTTCAGTCTAGAACCACATTCTGTCCTGTACCCACAGAACGTCCCTCACCTGATCCCACCACAAGGCAAGCTGCTTCTGTCATCAGGATATTTGTTATGTTTGTGCTGGAATTAGTCCTTCCTATAAGGTATGTGCTATGGTGTGAAAAAGGCAGTGGTGAGGTCTTCACCGAGTCCACGGATGGGACATTCAGCCATTTAGTAGCGTAGTTTCCTGCCCCAAAACGACACTTAAAAGTGATATGCTACAGCCCAAGCCAGTCTCAAACTGAATTTGGTCACATGTGCAAACATCACATGTTTGAGACTGGCTTGGGCTGTAGCATATCGCTTTTTAGTGTAGTTTTGGGGTAGGAAACATTAGAGCTCCCATCTACCACTAAATGTCGGAGCTTACCTATAATAACCAAAAGAATCTGATGATTACCAAAAGAACCTATTTGGTCAAACTGGGTGAGAAGGCAGACTAATAGACAGGAAAGACAAGCTTGACGGAGTTGGAAATAAATCCAACTATCTAAAGATTATCATAGTTAATGTAGAAAAGCAAATTATAATATAAATGAAAAGCCCAAATTCAATCACATAAAATCAAAATTTCAGGCAAACAACATTAATTAAGAATATTAGTTAACAGAAGTCACAAAAAGGATTTTAGAATGAGTAAAAGATAGTAGTGTCTAAAAGAATAAAATATAGATAATTTAATGAACATTAAAAAGTAAAATAAAAACCCTAAAATTTGAAAGCGCAAATCAAAATAACAAAATGAGCTAAAGTCACCTAAAATTATGGTATGTGGTGTTTCAAAATATGTCCACAGATTCTCTGACACTACCTTCAGTGGGTGGAGCCTCATTTCCCTCCACTTGAGAAGCTGCACTTAGGGACTCACTCCTAGTGAAGAGAATAGAGCAGAAGTGATGTGCGACTTCTGAGACCACGTCTTAAAAGACATCATGACCTCTGACTTGCTCTCTTCTGTGATCATTTGCTCTGGAACAGGCATCTGCCATGCTGTGAGAACAATTGCGCAGCCCTATGGAGAGGTCCATGTAGCAAGGAAAACAACCATGTGATGAGTCCTCATAGGCGCAGACCCTGCAGACCAGTCAAGCTCTCAGATACTGTAGTCTTGACTGACATCTTGACTGCAACCTCATGAGAGACTGAGGCAGAGCCTTCCAGCTAAGCCACTCTAGACACCTGCCCTCAGAAACTGTGAGAAAAATCAATTCAGTCGTGTCACTTAATGGCTGGGATATGTCCTGAGAAATGTATCATTGTGTGAACATCCTAGAGTGTACTTAAACAAACCTAGATGGTCCAGCCTAAGACACACCTAGGCTATAGAGTATAACCTATATAACTTATCGTTCCTAGGCTGAAAACCTGCACAGCATGTTACTGTTCTGAATACCGTAGGCAATTGTAACACAGTGGTAAGTATTTGTGCATCTAAGCATAGCTAAATGCACAAAAGGCACAGTGAAATTACCGTATCATAATCTTACAGGACCACTATCATGCATAAGGTTCATCTTTGACTGAAATATTGTTATGTGGTGTATGTGTGTACTTGTTACTTTAAGCTACTAACTTTTAGGTAATTTACAAAGCACAAACAGATAATGAGCACAAACTGCTAGAACTATGTTTTATAAATAAGCAAATAAATCATCTAGGGGTTAGAAAGGAATCAGAGAAGGTGTGTTCGATGATGGAATCCTCCCATTTAAGAGAGATGACCTCTAAGCATGAAATTTCCAAAGAAGCTGTGTGAGGATGATCTTGACCTTGATCTTTGAGCAAGTGAGCCCTGGAAACCACCTGTTATCCCAGACCTACCAAGTAGTATAGGCCCATCCTCTCCTGCAACACATCTAAGGGTTCTTCAGCATACAACCTAACCCATATCCCATCCCAGCTTTCTGGAGCCAGCACACACCATCTTGTGAGACAAGACTGTCAAATTTTCAGAAATTTTGCATGCCAATTGTTAAATAAAACCATGAAATCATTATTACAAATTAAATCATATAAACTTTAAATTATACTAAAGGAGAATGTAATAAATACTCAAAACTCATCAAATCTAATGATTTTACTACATTACGCAGTCATTGGGCTTTTGAAGTTATTCTGTGTGTACTGAATCACAATGATGGAAATTCTACTATTAAACATAGAAAAAACCAAGGCAAAGTTCTTTTTCCTACTGTCATACAATAATCAACAAAGAATACTTCTGTGACCCTTGGCCACCAAAATGTGTGGGAATTTTTTCCCTACCAGGCAGTCTTTCAGGAGATTCTTTAGCAGACACCAGCAGGGTGTCCACTGATTCCATTCTGACACTTTCTACTTGGAGATAGCATCAGATCTTACAGGTTGAGGGCTCAGTCTCACAAGATTGGCCCCACTTCAGATGCCAGTTGAAAGTAGGCTGTCACCTATAATTCTGAGCCAGTTCCTCCCATTTACCCCTTGGGTTTGATTAATTTACTGGAGGGGCTTACAGAACTCAGTGAAACACTTTACTCATGTTTACCAGTTTATTATAAAGGATATTACAGATGATACAGGTGAACAGCTAGATGGAGGAGACACGCAGAGCAAGCTCTGGGACATGGGGAGTGCACCTTCTGTGCCCTCTCTAGGTGTGCCACCCTTCAAGAATCTCCCCGTGTGTTCAGCCAACAGGAAGCCAGCCCTTTCCCCCACACCATCACTGTCTTTTTGGGTTTTTAATGGAAACTTCACTACACAGGCACCGATACAGTTTGGATCTGCCTCCTCACATAAATCTCATGATAAAATGTAATCCCCAGTGTTGGAAGTGGGGCCTGGTGGGGGCGGTGATTGGATCATGGGGGTGGTTCTAATGGTTTGACACCGTGCTCCCTTGGTACTGTATAGTGAGTGAGTTCTCCTGAGATCTCATTGTTAAGGGTGTGTAGCACCTCCTCCCATCTCTTCCTCTTGCTCCAACCATGTAAGGTGTGCCTGCTTCCCCTTTGCCTTCTGCTATCACTGTAAGTTTTCTGAGGCCTCCCCAAGCAGATGCCAGCACCATGTTTCCTGGACAGCCTGTAGAACCACGAGCCCATTAAACCTCTTTTCTTTGTAAATTACCCAGTCTCAGGTATTTCTTTATAGCAATGTGAGAAGGGACAAATACAGGCATGATTGGTTAAATCATCGGCCATTGGTGATCAACTCAACCTTTAGCTTCTCTCCCCTCCCCAGAAGTTGAGGGGTGGTGCTGAAAGTCCCAGTCCCAATCCCAATCTTTCTGATGACTAGCTCCTATCCTGAAGCTATTTAGGGAAGCCCAGACACCAGCCATTTCCTTAGCATACAAAAAACACTCTTGTTACTCCAGAGATTGCAAGTATTTTAGAAACTGTATTTCCGGAAATTGAGATAAAGACCAAGTATTTCATAATATCACAGCTATATAATGGTCTGCTACTGGGCGCCTTTTCCCAGCTCAACGTTCAGTGGCATCACACTGATGAAATTGGACATGGTGAGACTGTAATGTAAGAATTGCAAATGCTACAAATCAGGTCTTGATTGTTTTTTAAAAATTGTGTAGTCTTAAACAGTGATGGAGACAATATTAATAGCATAGATTAAACTTAAAAGTACGTCTATATTTGTTATATTGTAAATAGCAAAAAACATTGATGAAATATTCTTCCAGTATTCAGAAAGATTCTATCCTTAGCAAAATAGTTACTCACAGTCCAGAAGAATAAGTGAAGTTCCAATATATGTCTTACTAGTCAAGATAAATGAAAGTTAGCAAGCAACATTCAATTTGAATTATACTCATTCATTGGTTGTAACCATAGATTGACTATGGATAGTCAGAAATTTGGCAAAAATCAAGATGAACATTGTACGAGAATCAATTGACTTTACAGAATTTATATAAAGAAGATTTTATATTTTATTATTATTTGTAAACTGTGTGCTACATATCCTTTAATCAGTAATATTTTTAAATGAGTGTATGTGTATATACATTCTGCATTATTCAAAAATTATCAGGTTTTAAAGATTTACCAGCATACTAACTCATGCTGACTATAGTAGATAAATTACTTTTCTTAATAATGAGTCTACAATTGTGTATTGAGGGTGGAGGATGTTTGCAGTATCTTTACCTGAGAGCAGGAGCGGGAAAACTAGGAATAAGGCAGGGAAACCAGGTATCTGTTCTCCAGCCTGGCTCCACCTACCAGGTCAACAGGGAAGTGGGTCTTGTGGTATAAGTGGAGAGCTGTTTTCACAGGGGAAAGGTTTATGGGACTGTGTCACTGTAATTCATCTGTAACCTAGGTAGTGAGGTCAAGTGCAAATGGTAGATGAGGACCTATACAAAAGGCCGTATCTTATATGCTTTTTTTCCCACAACTCTGTACTTACCTTCACACAACATTGAGCTTAGGAGATGCTCGAAAATATTTGATAAAAATTAGCATTAAAATAAAGATATAGTGATAAAAATCAACATGTAAAAATCAATAGTACTTCTATGTGCTAATAGTGAACTATCTGAAAAAGTAATCAAGAAAACAGTCCCATTTAAAATAGCAACAAAAGAAAAAAATATTATCTATTTCTAGGAAAAATTTAACCAAGAAGGTGAAATATCTCTACATTGAAAACCGTAAAACACTGATGAAAGAAATTGAGGATGACACAAATACATGGAAAGCTATCCCATGTTCATTGATTGGAAGAATTAATATTGTGAAAATAATCATATTACCAAAAGTGATCTACAGAATCAATACACTGCCTATCAAAATACCAATGCTATTCTTCACATAAATAGAAAAAACAATCCTAAAATTTGTATGAAACCACAAAAGACCCCAAATAGGCAAAACAAAAAAGAACAAAGTTGGAGGCATCATATTACTTGACTTCAAGATATACTACAAATCTATAGTAACCAAAACAGCATGGTACTGGCAAAAAAACAAAACAAAACACCAAAAACTGACATGTAACCAATGGAACAAAATAGACAGCCCAGAAATAAATCCATATAGCTACAACCAACTGATTTTTCCCTGAAGGGACCAAGAACACACACTGGGGAAAGCACAATCTTTTCAGTAAATGGAGCTGGGAAAACTGGATGTCCACATGCAGAAGAATGAAACTTAATGCTTACCTTTTACCACATAGTAAAATCAACTCAAAATGGATTAAAGACTTAAATATAAGACCAGAAACTATTAAACTACTATAAGAAAACATTGGGGAAATGTTTCATGACATTAGACTGGGCAAGTATTTTCTTAAATAAGACATTGAAAGCACAGGCAACAAATGTAAAAATAGACAAATGGAAATGTATCAAATGAAAATGCTTCCACACAGCAAAGGAAACAATCAACAGAGTTAAGAGAGAACTTAAAAAATGTGAGAAAATATTAGGAAACTATACATCTGACAAAGAGTTGATATCCAGAATATGTTAGGAACTCAAACAACTCAGTAGCAAAGAACCCAAAAAATTTAATTTTAAAATGAGCAAAAGATCTGAATAGACATTTCTCAAAAGAAGAAATACAAATAGTGAACAAGTATGTGAAAAAATACTCAACATCACTGATCATCAGAGAAATGCAAATCAAAATGAGATATTGTCTTACTCCAATTATAACATCTATTATCAAAAAGATAAAAGAAAGCAAGTGCTGGTGGAGTGTGGAGAAAAAGAAACCCTTATGTAATGTTGGTGGAAATGTAAATTTGTACAGCCATTATGGAAAACAGTATTGAGGTTCCTCAAAAATATTGAAATAGAACTACCATATGATCCAGCAATCCCACTGCTGAATATTTATCCAAAGGAAATGAAATCGATATGTCGAAGAGACTGCCACTCCCTTGTTTATTGTAGCACTATTCACAACAGCCAAGCTATAGAAACAACCTAAGTGTCCATCAAGGGATGAATGGATAAAGCTATAGAAACAACCTAAGTGTCCATCAAGGGTGTATGTGTGTATATATACAATGGAATACTTATTCAGCCATAAAAAAGAATGAAATTGTGCCATTTGCCACAACATGGATGAACCTGGAGGACATTATGTTAAGTGAAATAAGCCAGGCACAGAAAGACAAGTACCACATGATCTCCCTCATATGTGAAATCTTAAAAAGTTGATCTCATAGAAGTAGATAGTAGAATAGTGGTTATCACAGGCTGGGGTTTAGGGGAGAGAGGGGAATGTGGAGAGGTTGGACAATGCGCACAAAGTTACAGTTAGATGGGAGGAATAAGTTCAGGTCTTCTATTGCACAGTAGGGTGACTATGGTTAACAATAATGTATTGCATATTTCAAAATAGGTACAAGAGGCTGGGCACTGTGACTCACGCCTGTAATCTCAGCACTTTGGGAGGCAGAGTTGGGCAGATCACTTGAGGTCAGGAGTTTGAGACCAGCCTGACCAACATGGAGAAACCCAGTCTCTACTAAAAATAAAAAGTTAGCTGGGTGTGCTGGTGCATGCCAGTAATCCCAGCTATTCAGGAGGCTGAGGCAGGAGAATGAGTTGTGGTGAGTCAAGATCGCGCCATTGCACTCCAGCCTGGGCAACAAAAGTGAAACTCTGTCTCAAAAAACTAAAACAAAACAAAACAAAACCAAAATAGCTACAAGAGCGGATTCTAAATATTTTCACTACAAAGAAATTATATATGTTTGAGGTGATTGATTTGCTAATTACCCCGATTTGATCATTACACAATGTGCATATGTATTGAAACATCATATTGTACTTCATAAATATTATGCGTCGATTAAAAATAAAATAAAACTTAGAAAGCAATAAAATAGAAGTCAATTTGAATACTCAAAATCCTCAAGTTCTTTGTGCACCCTCCAACCTTTAGAGGGGGTGGGAGCTAGAGGACTCCACCTACACAGCTTGTCCCAGGAGCCACAGTGCAGTGAAAGTAATCCTGGGCAAACATCTGTTACTTGCAGGCTCCATCACAGTCACACAACCTGTGCTATAAACTGGTAATGTCCCCATCTTCTGTTCTTTTAGGCTCTGCAAGGTGCATCTTGCACAAAAGTGAATGTTACCAACTCTGCAAAGGGCAGGATAAAGTAAACTGGCAAGTACAGTTGTAAAACTCCTCTGTTGATTTGGGGGCCACAGGATCAGAGTGTCAGATCTAAGGTTGCTGGAAATCTCTGATTATTTTACCCTCCAGAGACAAAGCAAAGGTTCCTATATAACATCCCTGGTTAAATTGAACCTTCATTCATTTTAGCTAGAAAAATGTGCTAATAAATGTACCTTTCAGGATAGATTTACATGGTGATAAATAAATCTCAATCATGTTTTTGAAAATGAACTCTCCCTTAGACTCTTTCATACAACACTGAGGTATGGGCTACTATTGGGAAAATGTGGATGTTATCTAACTTTCCATAGGCATAAATTAAGGCAGTCATATTCTATGCTGCCGTATTTAATAGAGACAATAAACAATACTAAAAATACTTAAAGCACAGCCCTTTATAGTCATTTGTTCTTAAAACTAAAAAGTATAAACCTTGCATTTAGATGTATTTAGATGTAAACAAAAACAAACAACAACAAAAATTTAGCAAATACACAATTCTCCCAAATAACCAATGGTATTTATTTTAACAGGTGAGCATAGGCATGTTAAGGCATTCAGGTACCAGTAAAATATAAAGCCATTCAATTTTAGTTCCACGCCTAGCTCTTAAGCACAGGAACTTCTACTGAAGCACAGTATAATTCAAGCAAAGGGTGCCATTTTTTACCCCACTTGGAACTCTCAGACTTGAGAGGAAGAGGTTTCTATTAATATTACAATCTCCTTTGCTCTCAATGCCGTAGACTTCAGCTTCACCTTGATGCTGCACAAATAATACAGCTCGATTCACGCTGGAGCCTTTGGGTGCTGCTGTCAGCCACTCTCTCCAGCATCTTGGGATGGCTATTTTCCATTTATTATTTTCTGTGGAAAGCAAGAACCTGTCTCTTTAGAGTGTCAACAACTTTGATGGTTTCTCACTGCGGAGGAAAGGAGATAAATTATTCTGGAGAAAATGCTTTCTTTTTTCTCGGTGTTACTTGTGAAGGGCCTGGCACTTCTAAGAAAGCAGTTGGTATTCTCCAAGGCTTTTTTTCTCTAGATGATATTATTTTCAGGGCTTGGTGAATTTGAATCAGGTATCATCCTCCATAAAAAAGATATTTTCAGGAAGTGTTCTGAAAAGGCTACTTTTGCAATCGAGCTTTCCATTTTAACAAGCCGTCCTTAATTTAAAGAATCTATAATGAAAGGATCTTTGTAAGACTTGAAGTTCCAAGTGGGCTGGAGTTGAGGAACACCACAGCGGCTTTGGTAGTGAACCACAGTGATTAAAGCATATATTCTCCCTTGTTGCCCAACCTCTAGCTGTGGCACCTTGGACATGTTTCTTTACATCTTTCAGCCTCCACTTTCTCACCTTTAAATTAGGGATGTCAGAGAACCCAAGTCAAGGGGCGAGAGTGAGGAGGCAGCGCTCCGCACAGTGACCAGTGCCTAATAAGCATCAAGGAGCTCAATGCATGTGAGCTGTCATAGAAAGCAGCAGCTTTGCAGAAAGCCGTCTGGAGGCCAAGCTGGAGGATCACTTGATATTTGGCACTTTCTTCCATGTTACAAAGTAGTGGCTTATTTAATCCAGTAAATTCATGGGTAACATGGAATACATCTTATACTAAATTCCACTCTATCATAAATAGCATTAAAACCAAGTTCCAGGCTTGGACCTTCTGTATGCAAGAAAGCTTGTGGCTGGGTCCACGGGGAGAGTTAAATAAGAACCCTGCTGGCTGGGTGCAATGGCTCACGTCTTGTAATCCCGGCACTTTGTGACGCCAAGGCGGGCAGATCATTTGAGGTCAGGAGTTTGAGACCATCCTGGTCAACATGGTGATACCACGTCTCGACTAAAATATAAAAGTTAGCCAGGCGTGGTGGTGGGCGCATGTAGTCCCAGCTACTTGGGAGGCTCAAGCAGGAGAATTGCTTGAACCCGGAAGGCGAGTTTGCAGTGAGTTGAGATGGTGCCACTGCACTTCAGCCTGGGTGACAGAGTTAGACTGTGGCTCAAAACCAAAACAAAATCAACAAAACCCTGCCCACAGGGGCAGGGGAGATCAAACAAATGCCTGGAAAGTTCACAAAGTAAGGAGTGGTTAAGTGCTAAAGAAAGATGAAAATAACGTGTTACCAGTATTCAGAAGAGGGAGACAGTGCCTCCTGCAGGGCAGTAAAGGGAAGAACTGAGAAGACTTCTAGGAGGAGATGGATAGGTTTGGGATTTGTAGAGAAGAGGAGAAGGCAGTGGGACGGGAGGAAGGGTGCCAGCCAAAGTGTTTGTGCCATACGCTGTGCTAAGCTCCATGTTCACACAGACTCATTTAACCCTCACAAAACTGGTTGAAGTATTTTTCTTATATTATTAAGGATGAAAGGAAGGCTCAGAGTGATTGAGTCTCTCGTCTAGACTCACACAGCTGACAAGTCGCAGGGCTAGGGCTAGAGCTCAAGTTTGTCTGAATCTAAGTCTTTTTTAAAACCACAACACATGGAGAATAAAAGGGTGAGTGGCTCAAACCCTGGCTGGAAGACAGCACGGGAAAGGTGACTGTGGGGAATACACTGAGAAACTTGAGGGACAAACTCAGCCCAGACTACCCTGGGGTCAGGCTCAGGTCCTGGGGTTCTGGTCATTAAGTATTGGGGAACACATGATGTTTTGGAATGAAGGGTGACATGCTCAGATCTGTGTACAGGTAGATTCACAGTGGAAGGCCCCACCACCAATGATTAGAGAGGAGAGCGCTGGGACTTGGTCCTACAAAGTTCTCATTAAGCCTCTCTGGGCACCATTTCCCACAGAAGCTGAGCCACTCAATCCCAAATGTGTGAGAAAGCAGTATTCTTCCACAGTCCAAGCTTCTGTTTTCTAGAGTAATAATTCCACATACATTGAATGCCATAGAAGAAAATGTTTATATGCAAATCGCAAAAGTGTTTTCCACCCTGAAACTCTAGAGAAGTAGCTCTCAAAGTATAACGCACATAAGCAAATATCCAGAGAGCTTGTTATAATGCAAATCTTCAAATTCCAGCCTCAAAGATAGTGATCTACGGGATCTCAGGAAGAGGCCCAGAGCCTGCAAGTGAACTGCCTCATAATTGCAGTGCTGGTGGCCTCTAGGCAAACTTCTAGAAACTCGGGCCTACGGTCCCCCAGTCCCTAGAGAAAGAACCCCTATTCTAGAACATCACATAGTGGTATGGTTCGAACGCATCCCCAAAAGGTAATGTGTTGGAAACTTAGTCCCCCACGCAGCAGTGTTAAGAAGTGAGACCTTCATGCGTGGATTAACCTGTTCATGATTTAGTAGATTAATGGATTAATGGGTTATTGAGGGAGGGGGTTAGTTATCACAAGAGCAGGTCTGTTATAAAGCCAGTTTGGCCATCTGTTGTGAGCCCCCCACTGTGTGAGGTCCCAAGCCACCTCAGGCCTATGCAGAGTCCCCACCAGCAAGAAGGCCCTCACCAGATGCAGACCCTCAACCCCCAGCCTACCGGGTTCAAATAAAGAATTTTTTTCTTTATAAATTACCCAGTCTTAGATGTTCAGTTATAGCCACAGAAAATTGACGGAGACACAGATGCATAATGAAAATGGTCCCAAAGTACAAAATGAGAACTGCTTCATGACCTCTTATTGTAGTTCTACTGTACATTCCTGACTGAAGCCTTTCTCATTCTGCTTTCTAAAAAAAATATGGCAGAGCAAAAGGAGACATTGAGAGTTTCTTCTATAGTTCACTCACAAAGCCCTCTGCACACAGTAATGGACTCCAGAATTGAATCCAGGGGTCCAAATGTCTACCATTATTTACCAAATAAATTGCCCATATTTGCCACTCTTCATCAGGAAACCCATTTTTCCTCCTCAAGAAGTACTTGCAAAATAGGTAAACATTATGCTGAGAAAATACTACATGGCTCACTGAGAAGAATTATCCAAAAGGTTATATAAATCTGAGCTGGCCATTAGACACCATGAGCATTAAGAGGAAATGTGCTCTGGCGGGTAAGGGAAATTCAAGACGAGATATAATTAGGTATTGAAAAGGTGGCAGAACTGAGAGGGTGTTAAAACGAGGTGAGCCTGTGAGAAGGAAAACGTGACGAGAACAACCAAAACCAGTTGTGAAGGCTGCATTTATCAAAGCGGGCAGTTTGCACAAGCCTGGAATGAAACGTTAGCTCTGTGTGCTCATGACTTGTTCGTTACACAAAGGGTTTATGCTTTTCCCAAAACACGTCCTCTTACATCCACAGACAAGGTCTAGCAAAGATTAGATTTACTCTATTTGCCTTCACATCAGTTGCATTTCTGACAGTTATTTGTGGTGCTTATAAAGAGCCTTTCATCTGGAAATTCGCAACCTGCACCATGAGGGAAACTCGTAAGTATCCACTTGAATAGGACTCGGTCAGCACTGACGTTCATGAAATGGTCTTCAAAAATCTCAAAAGAAATTTTAACTTTAAAAATAATGACAATGTTCACAGCAAAATTCTTTTAACCTTCCTGTATGCTGGGAAATTTTCATAATAAGAGATGGAGAAGATGTTTATCAAAGGATACAAAATGTCAATTAAGGGGAGTAAATTCAGACCCATTGTGCAACATGGTGACTGTAGCTATAACAAGGTATTATATATTACACATTGCTGAGAGTGGATTCTGGATGTTCATGGTAAGTGGGTGACGAAATGAATGATAATCGGCTTGATTTAGCTATGTCACTGTGTGTGTGTATGTGTGTGTGTGTATGTGTATGTGTACACACATATCATGTTTTACATCAAAAACCCACAAAATCCAACAAAAATATATACTTCAACTTAAAACAAGAGAAAACTTTCATAATAAAATGTTGAGAAAATGACATCAGGAAATCAGCGGGATGGTACTGGGGAGCACGCAGGTACCTTGAGCTGTTCTAATTAAGTTGGAAGATGGGTTTGTTTTATTAACATGCCTTGCATTTACATACACCTGTGATATCTATTCCTTTTGTTCAAATATTACATAATAATAAATTTTAAATAGAACAAAATGGAGATGACTAACTATATTCCATCTGAGTTGCTTTTACACGGACACAGCAAAATGTCAACTACTTTAAACCCTTCTTCTTTGCTTACTATCCACACGTGGCAAGGGAAGGGACATTGTGACAATGCTCTCTAGTGTGTCAATGAGTTGGTTAAAATAAAAACTTTGTGCATCCCTTAAAAAGGAAAGAAAATTCCCCAGAGCTGTTTTTGTTATTGTGAGCTGACAGTCTTTTTTCATAAGGAAAGGGAAAAAAAAGCTACTAAGACTGAGTGCGAAGGAGAGAAAGAGTAAAGCTTTCATGTGGTGGCCAGGGAGCTCATCTGAGCTCATTCCAGCTTCCAGGAGACAAGAACCTCGGTCTGGGGCTAGTCCAGAGAATTGTTCTTGGTCTGGACTGACACAGGGAGAAGATTAAGGAAGCAGAGAAGGAATTGGGGTTATCTCTGAATTACATCAATAGTAAGCAGAACAAGACACACTGTTGGATAAAGGAGTAGAATACTTGCAGAAACTAAGAAAGAAACAGCATCTACAAAGTTGACTGGGAGAAGGGTTGGCTCTGAGACCTGCTATGCATGACCCAGAAAACCCAGGCTGATAAGGGTCCAGCCTCCCTCATAAGGGATCTCCATGTATTCTCCAGTAGCAATGACGATGCTTCAGAAACTGGGGATTTGTCAGGAACTGGGAGACAAACCCCTTTCTTGTGTAGTAGGATATTTATGACATCTTCCCAATATGCTCTGAAATTCCACCTATCAAGATTCATTTAAGGCTAGGCACTGTGGCTCATGTCTGTAATCCCAGCATGTAGGAAGGCCAAGGTGGGAGGACTGCTTGAGGCCAGGAGTTCAAGACCAGCCTGGCCAACAAAGCAAGACATTGTCTCTACAAAAAAATTTCGAGAAAATTAGCCAGGTGAGATGGTGCATGCGTGTAGTCCCAGCTACCAGGGAGGCTGAGGTGGGAGGACTGCTTGAGCCAGGAGTTGGGAGGACTGCTTGAGCCAGGAGTTGGCAGTCCGCAGTGAGCTTTGATCACCCCACCACATTCTAGCCTTACTGAGACCACGTCTCCCCAAAAATTCATTTAAAACAATAGGCACATGGGTGGTGGCGTTGATATAGTGAGTCTTTCGTACCCTAGAGCTGAGGTCCCCAAATCCTGGACCATAGACCAGTACTGGTCCTTGGCGTGTTTGGAACCAGGCTGCACAGCAGGAGGTGAGTGACAGGCAGGAGAGCATTACTGCCTGAGCTCTGCCTTCTGTCAGATCAGTGGCTGCATTAGATTCTCACAGGTGAACCCTACTGTGAACTGCACATTCGAGGGATCTAGGTTGTGCCCTGCTTATAAGAATCTAACACCTGATGATCTGAGATGGAAGAGTTTCATCCCCAACCAACCCCTGACCCCGTGGAAAAACTGTGTTCTATGAGACCAGTTCCTGGTGCCAAAAATGTTGGGGACTGCTGCCCTAGAGAACTTTATTTGAATCAGATGGCTTTCCTAACACATGGGGAGGGGCGGACAGCCACAGGAGGCAACATGTGGTCACTGGATGCTCAGGAGAAACCAAAACTTTCTATTGATTGGCCCTAAAGAAACCAAACTGTTCTTTCCAGAAACCAGAGAGCAAAACCTTTCTGCCCTGCTCAGTCTTGCAAAGTGGCCCTTTAATTTTCCTCTGCATCTTTTTTAGTCACCATTTGCAGGTGGCTCAGATGTGACTGGAATGGTATCATACATCTGAAAACTGCGATTTGCTGTCTTTGTTTTAATTTTCCCCAGAGAGCCCCAGCTTCAGATTAAATTTTACATAGAACCAGAATATGTAAGATAGAGAATCAGAGCGACTCTAGCTGTAAGGAGCTGGGTGTCTAAACGCGTTGGCGTCTGTCAATGCGGTGTGAAACCACTGCTTTGGAAAGACTCCGGGTTAGGAACCTCAGCTAGTGGGTGCTTAAAGGCACAGTCAAGGGCTAGACAAAGGCAGATAAATGTGAAATGGTCTAGCTGTCTGTGTCCTTCTGGCTGCTTATTTGTTCCATCTTGAGTAAAAAAGTGTTTCTGCTCCCACACACATGAGTCCTTCGTGCTGTGTCCAAGGATCACTCACAATGCCACTCAGAAAATAAGAGTATTTCCCAATATCAGATATTCCTGTGAGCCTCTTACAATTAGGGCAGACTTCTAATTGTCACATTTGTTCCCTTTAGGGATCTGTGCCAATTAAGAAGATTGTGAGTTCTGGGGAAGGGAGTTAGGGCAGAAAGGGCTGAACCCTAATTGTCTCATGTGTTGTTTATTTTTCTCACACTTAAAGCATGTTTATAAAAGTGACATTAAACTTAGGTAACACATTACATTTAATGTATGTATTAATAGTTCAATTAGTAAACCTGGGTATAATTCAACCCTGCTTAGATGTATATATGGATCTGATATATAAACATGGGCATGTGTGAAAGAATTTACTGAAAAAAAAAATCCTAGAAATCTCTAAAGCCCAATAGTGAAAATACTAAGAGTTGTAGCTTTGTTTTATTTTATTATATTTTATTTATTTTGAGACAGAGTCTCGCCCTGACCCCAAGGCTGGAGTGCAATGCCGTGATCTGGGATCACTGCAACCTCCACCCCCTGAGTTCAAGTGGTTCTCATGCCTTAACCTCCCGAGTAGCTGGGAGTATAAGTGCTCACCACTGAGCCTGGTTAAATTTTTTTTTATTTTTATTTTTGGTAGAGACAGGGTCTCATCATGTTGGCCACTCCTAATCTCAAGTGACCCACCTGTCTCAGCCTCCCAAAGTGCTGGGATTACAGGCGAGAGCCACCGTGTCTGGCCTTTTATTTTTTACCTATAAGGAACTAAATAACATTCAGCAACTGTAAAAATCATTTATCTGCTTGAAGATTCAGCACATCAAAACTTAAAGCTGACAGCACACATGTAACATTAAACTAATCTCAAAAGCTGTCAAACAAAAGACCCCAAAAGCATTTTACATTTATTATCTACAAGTGCCATCTTACTGCAAAAGATTTCTTGCAATGTAGCCGACAACAGGGAGAAGGGATAAGAATGCCCAGTCCTTTGAGGAAGGTTCTACATTAAACACTTTCAAGTCTGATCGTTTATCATTCTCAGACAATTCTTCAAAATCCCAAGCTTAGAGATTTTTCTAGGATATGAGCTAAACACCCCTTTTTTCCTTTCATTGCACCGCATGCATCTGCTATAAACTACGGTACCAAATTAGTTTTTATGAGACTGTTTCCCACTTGTTTGCCCGCATGGAGCTCCTGAGGGTTGTCCTATACTTGGAGCCTGGCCGGCACGCAGTGGCTGACCAAAAGTGTGATGCCCAAACTTTTCAGTGTTCATTCAAGCTTTCAGCAAGAGTAAAGAAATAGCAGACTTATAGGATGGGAAATGCAACCATGAAAAATGAGATTTTATAAAAGCAGGACGTAGAAACTTAACCATCTGAGAGAGAGAGAGAGAGAGAGAGTGTGTGTGTGCGCATGCGTTTCACTAGTGACCTCGGGCAGTTTAATATTTAGTGGAATCACATTTCCCAGCGCTCAGAATAGTTTTGGAACTCCTTGATTGTAGAAGCATAATCTTCATTCCACATAAGGAAGTGAAGCATTTTTTTTCTAAACTCACACACTTATTTTCATTTTTAAGTTAAAATTTGAGAAGACTCAAATACCAACTACATGGATTTTCATGCTTGCGCACTCTCATCTGACCAGCTACCGTGTGCCCTGTTGAGCTTTTGTAAGGAAGTAAAAATGCGACTGGTCCACAATAGTGTCACTTCCTCTAAGCTCAAGGACATTGGTTTCATTTATGTTTCCGCTGGCTGCCTCACCTTTTGCACAAATGTTTTCCTTTTCCTCCCTGTGTGGGAAAGGACATTCACCCTGCACATGTGCTGCTCCGCCCTGCTTTCAGCTCAGCCGACTCTGATTTCCTTGGGTCTATGCATTCACTCTATCCCCACCTTTGCATGGTCAGCTGGGCCACTTTCATGTCTCAGTGGACAGCTGGCATCCACTTTAAAGGTCCTTCCCGAACCCACTCCCACTTCCCAACCCATCCTCCAGGCCTGGATGATCTGTGAATTCGCTTTCTCTGAATACAAACCATGCACCTTTGAGAAGGCCCTTTAAAACTAACCCGTTACCACTATTTTCCAGGCACCCTGGCCTTTGCCAGAGAGTGTACTGTCCCCTCAGGGTCTGTTCACGGGCTGTAATTTTATGGCAACTAACCCCTTCTTTTGGACTAAGCTAATTTGCATGGGTTTCTGCTATAATCAAGAGTCTCAATGCATATCTGACTGGGAGCCAAGAGTGTCCACTAAGTCAGCCGTCTCCAACCTTTTGGGGACCTGGGACCTGTTTCATGGAAAACAATTTTCCACAGAAAGGGGCTGGCAGAGGATGATTTTGAGATGATTCAAGAGCATTACGTTTTTTGTGCACTTTATTTATACTATTATTACATTGTAATATATAACGTGTATACATGTAAATATTATTACATGTAATATATAAAGTGGCAGGTCATCAGGCATTAGATTCTCATGAGGAGCCCGCAACCTAGATCCCTTGCATGTACAGTCTACAATAGGATTTGTGCTCATATGAGAATCTTATGTCACTACTGATCTGACAGGAGGAGGAGCTCAGGCAGTAATGCTTGCTCACCTCCTGCTGTGAGGCCCAGCTCCTATCAGGCCATGAACCAGTACCCGTCCCATGGCCCCGGGATTGGGGACCCCTCCATTAAATATGTCCAGTGGTTCTGATAAAGGTGATGTTGTCAGACAAAGTAATCCTTACTCTCTATACATGTGCCTCTGTGCTACCCTAGAGGGTCAAGATCTATCAGCCTCACCAGGTAGGGGATTGTCCCCTGGGGGTGGGGAACTGGCATCATGAAGAGGGAAATAAGATGTGACTAAGATACAAAGATAAGAAAAGCAATATAATGTAATTTCTGTTAAGGAGTTTATAACACTGGTCATTTTAGGCAAGACCAAAGTACCAGCATATTATAATTAAACCCATTATTTTTACTCTCATAGAAGTAAACTTGGGCTGAGTTGGGATGCCTAAGTTCTTTTTCTGAGCTTTCCCTGGACACCAGTGCTTCTTAACAGAGAAAAGGGTGGCTCTCCCAGGGGTATCCGTCAATGTCTGGAGACATTTTTGGTGGTTACGACTTACAGTGGAGAGGGTGGTGTTGGGTTGCTACTGGCACCTGGTGGGCAGAGGCCAGTATGCTGCTGTGCACCCTGCCATGCACAGGACAGCGCCCATGACAAAGAAGCGCCCAGTCCTTGGGAAACACAGCTCTAGGCTCTACATGTCACCTCCATACCGGTATTTCCTGAACTTCCGGATCTCATCTAACTTATCATCAAAGTGTAGTGGAAAGATGATCGAATTGAGAATGGAAGGTCTCTCAGCTGTGAGAGTAGCAATGAATAGCAAATGATTCCTTGTAATTACCCAATAATGTAAAATGAGGGGGAGCCTTTGATTTCTTTCCAGATTAATTTCATACAGGTAATGCATCAACATAGTCTCCTGGTAAAACAATTTAAATATTCCAGATAAAAGTAAAGTCCTCTAAGCAATCACCCGCAACTCCAGCTCTCAGAAGTCACCATTTCAGTTTATTATCAGTTTGGTGCATATCTTTCTGAAGTGAAAAGTGACAAATTTCCTGCCCTCCCTAAAACATTTTATTTCACCAATCTGGTTGGAGTAGAATCATATCTTGTCAGTGTTTTAACATGCATATTGCTAATTACAAGTAAAACTGAGTATCCTTGCATATACTTATTGACTTTTATTTCCTCTGTGAATTGTCTGTTCACCTCCTTCACTGATTTGTGTCTGTCTATGGATGTGTCTCTTATCCCTATTAATTAATACACGTTATTATTATTATTATTTTAGAGAAAGGGTTTTGCTGTGTTACCCAGGCTGAAGTGTAGTGGTGCAACCACAGCTTACTGCAGCCTCAGACTCTTAGGCTCAAGCAATCCTCCCACCTCAGCCTCCTGAGAAGCTGGGACCTCAGGCACACGCCACCATGTCTGGCTAATTTTTTTAAAAAAAATTTGAGAAGATGGGGTCTCGGTATGTTGCCCAGGTTGGTCTCAAACTACTGGCCTCAAGGGGTCTTCCCACTTCAGCTTCCCAAATTGTTGAGATTACAAGCTTGAGCTGCCATGCCCAGCTGGCATATACATATGAGGTGCATCCCAAGGTTCCTGTGTGTTCACCTGTATCCCTGCACTCAACATACTGCATAATAGTTGTATGTTTACTTGTGTCTCTCTCTCTCTCGCATAGGCTGAACATACAATTGTGGTCTGAATTAATGATATCATTCCACAATTCAACAAACACTCATAAACACTATCATTGTGCAATGCAGGTGCAAGATATTGGGGACATCATGCAAACGTGAAACAGTCCCATTCCCTCTCCTCACGACATTATGCAAATCTGTTTGTAAAAATAAACTAGTTAGTAATTCAACAAATGCCAAAAGATAAGTATAGACCATGGGGTATGAGGATTCAAAGAAGGGAGGAATAATTTTACTTGGTGGTGAGGTGTTGGTGAGGGGTATGTGTGGTGTGGGAGTATTCAGGAGTGCTGGGTTTAGAGTATGCTTGTCTGGTTCGAATTCTAGCTCCAACATTTATTTACTAGCAAGCCATCTAACCTCTTCAAGCTTCAGTTTGTTTCATTTTTAAAACAGGATGTGTGTTAGAGTGTGAGTGATCATAGTAGTACCTTCTCTGGGAGACTTTAAGAATTAAATGAGGTGATCCTAGCAACACCTTTGTCAGCAATTACAGGAGAGAGGGTGGTACTTGAACAGAGACTTAATGCTAGAAGACACTTACATGGGCGGAAAGCAAATTTGTGAAGGTTTGGCTTTTACTCCACAATCCCTCATCCTTCTTTTTCACCCTTTCCTCCCTTATGCCTCCTGAACACACATTTCCTAAAACATTTAAGAAAGTCATGTCAATCTCCTTCACCAGGCCAGACACAGTAACTCTTGCCTGTAATCCTAGCACTTTGGGAGGCTGAGGCAGATGGAACACCTGAGGTCACGAGTTCGTGACCAACCTGGCCAACATGGCAAAAACCCATCTCTATTAAAAATACAAAAAGTAGCTGGGTATGGTGGCGGGCACCTGTAATTCCAGCTACTCCAGAGGGCATGGTGGCAGGCACCTGTAATTCCAGCTACTCCAGAGGGCATGATGGCAGGCACCTGTAATTCCAGCTACTCCAGAGGGCATGGTGTCGGGCACCTGTAATTCCAGCTACTCCAGAGGCTGAGGCAAGAGAATTGCCTGAACCCCAGGGGGTAGAGGTTGTAGTGAGCTGAGATCGCACTATTGCACTCCAGCCTGGGCGGAAAAGTAAAACTCCATCTCAAAAAACTAACAAACAAACAAACAAAAAACAAACAAACAAACAAAAAAACACACAAACTCCTTCACCAGAGAGGAAGGAAGACTTTTCACCATGTCCCATTCATCTTTGTAACCCAGCCACTCCAGCTGTGCTTGAACCATGCAGGAACTCATAAACACTGGTTGAATAATTGAATGAGTGAATGAGTATATTAATAGGTAAGGAGTTAGAGGGAAAGTCCTCTTTTAAATCTGGATTGGGACTCAGAATCTCAACACATGCAAATGACTGACGGCTTGGTTTTATATCTCTGGCATGACTGAAATAAGAAGTAGAAGGGAAGTTGTTTATTTCTGCTGGAGACACAGATCTCAACTTTATTTGTCTTAATATAAAGCTCATAGCATGTTTTCACAACTGCTGGCATGATTGATTGTAAGGAAACGATTACCAAAAAAACCCTCAGTGATTAGAGTGGGCTCACAAAGCCTGTGATAAAAAAAGCATCACACAACCAGAAACCAAAAGCTGTATATAGGAGAGTTGTGTCCTTTTCAAATGCTCAAAGAGCAAAAATAAAAACACTCTTATGTTCTCAAAGCTATTGAAATTGCACAGAATAAGCATCTTACGCCTTCACATATAATTGACTGAATTGTTATTAATTACCTTTAATGTCGTTAGAGGTTGTTGTATTCAAACACACACATACACACACACATACCCTTCAAAAGCCCAGTGTCCTTTGCATTATTTTCTGACCTCATGTGTATACTGTAATGTAATTCATACACAGTGCTCTAAAATTGGAAATTGTATGCACATGGCTGCCAATGTGTTCTGGAATTCTCCAACTCTGGACACAAAAGTGAAAACAGGAAAAGAAAAAGGGAAATTGATACATTTTGATAAACATCATAAACAATCAGTGCACTGTAATAATACTTGAAATAGATGCCAGGGAAAATGAAAATCCCGTTTGTTTCTGTCATTTTATTATTTTCATCATTTAGGGATTGAGAGGCCCTTACCACTGAAACCAAATTTCAAGCCAGACTAACTCACGGCGTTTCTTCAAAAGGAGAAGGGTTCTGAACAAGTGAGCAGTTGCAAATGAAGACAAAGGGGCATTCCCTGACTCACAGAGGAAGGAACCTTTAGAAAGCAGTGATTCATCCTTCTGCCTTCAGCCATGATTCTTCACTCTTAAGACACTCCCTGATAAATGAGCTTGTGTTATGATGGCCTGCAGAGCGCAGGACAAATCTTTTCAGTTGTGCACCACGGAACTGCGGCTCTATGCTCGGCAGGCATCTCCTATCTAATTCTGGAAGACTCTGCACTCGCCTCACACGCACCATCAGTCCTGAAGATCTGACCCTAGGACATGGCCCTCTCTGTCCTTGCCTCTTTCTCCATCGGTTCTCCCTCCTTCCACACCGAAAGCAAAGTCTAGTCCAGTTCAGCCCTGACATACACCCGCTATGCACCAAGGACTGCGCCCGGGCTGCTGACCCTGCAGGGGCCTGACCCTCAGAAGCCCTGACAACGGAAGGAGGCAAGGGAGGGTCCTCCTGTGGGGAGCACAGGAGGGGTGCCCTGAGGGGAGTCTAGGCACACAGCACGGGTGCCAAGCAGCTCCCTCCACTCAAGGCTCAACCCAGAGGACACCCTGGTACTCTCCTGATTTCCCAATGCTGCTGAATCTTCCCCCAGGAGGCCCCACTGGCACCTTTAACTCAATTTATACAAAACACTGTTTCAATATGTGCTAACATTTTACTGGTTGTGCACTTTATTAGCTGCTTTAATTTTTTAAAGTAATTGAAGCAAAAAGAAATCATAAAAATAATAACTAATAAATGCCCATGGCTGAGCCATTCTTCCTCCTGCCTTCCCTGCTGCCTCCCTGTCTCCAGCCCATGGAGACCAGATGCCTCAGGCGAACTCCAACTTCTCTCTGGCCATTCCTCTCCCCAGCCTGGTCCTCAGCTGCTCTTTGACTTCACCCATGTATCAGCTCCCTTTCATTCCCACTGCCTCCACCCAAGCCTGGGCCTCCAGCTGCTTTCTTCACTGCCTGCCCTGGCTCTTCTCCCTGTGTGAAATCTGCCAGCCAGGGAAAGGTGACCCCCTACCCACCTCCTGCCACCCAAGGCCACGTTTTTTCTCTTAGACTCAGATTCTAGATATACTAAATAAATTACTTGCTTTTGTAAGAATAGGGCGATGACTTCCTTCTTTATAGTTGTATTCAACTGTTTGAGTCACCTGCAATATCCTCATCTTTGCTTGTCCAAATGCTTCCATTGTTATAGTGAACCCCAAGTTTCTCTTCAAAGAATCAGTATGTCAGTATGTTCAGCATTCTTATTCTTCAATACTCTATTTTGAAGTTTAACTTCCTTATAATTCCAGTAAACAACCTTCTCCACCAGTTCTAATCAGTTTACATCTGTTCTCCTTCCCCCCTGCTCCATCCTGACTCCATCCTGACTGGTCACCTGCTCCAGTCACCTTCTTCGACTTAGGTCAACCTGGCTATGTACTCTGACCTGCCTGTAACCATCTTTCCCACCAAAACACCTACCCTGCCACTCCAGTTTAGACCCTTGCTCTCTTTCAAATAGCCAGTCAGGATTAGTCTAGCTTGTGCGGTCTAACTCTAGCCAATAGGGGAATGACACAGCAGTAGGGACAACACTCATCGGGTATAAGTACCCCTTCCCCACCTTGTCCAAACGTGTGGCCACCATTGCTCCATTCATGTGCCACACCCTTCTATAGAAGTAAACTGCCTTGCTGGGAGGATTTATCTTCGAGTGCTATTTCTTTTGCGGCATCGAAATTTTACTTATAACACCATTAAATCCAAACATCTCCACCATTTCTCAGGGGTTAGACCCAAGATGTGAGAGTTCCCGGCAGCCACATGCAGCAGGCAGGGAGGGAATGAACAAGATTAGGAAGAATCAAAGCAGAGCCATTTGGGGGAGCTCAGCTGATTGGACCTGGGGCAACTCTTTCCCAGGGGTCATGACTGGTCACTGAATCTGGGTTCTGGCTAACGGCTGGGGATAGAAGACTGGGAGCCTGAGGGTGACTTGTGGCAAGCTCCCTGGATGACTGGCATATGGTCTGTGACTTGGTCTCGACCTTCAAATGGAAGGTCGGGGAGCCCAGAGAGGTGGGCTGAGGAATCTAGCCGAAGCAGAGTCTGCCTTCATCTCCCCAGTCTTCGCAGCACCTCCCTCCAGACAGAGCAAGGGTGGTGTCTGGCACACAAAGAGCACTTCTGTCACCACCTGCAGTGGGGATGCGTATGCGTGTGTGCATGCACACTGATCAACATGGTGACCTTTCCACATAAGGTTCACAAGCCAACCCAAGGTGAAATGTATTTGTGATCCTCAAACTAGTAATGAATCTGATGGGATTTGTGTTCTTTTCTTCCACCAGCTTGGCAATGGGGAGAAATTGTTCAAAAATCCAGGTTTTCGTTTGCGTATTGGGAGTGGCTTGCACAGATGGGATAGAACAAAAGGCTTCTGGGCTCTTGTTGTCTGTGCCATGTGCTTCTGGTCAACTCCTTTGCCTTTGCCTGCACAGGTCCAAGGGTGCCAGGTTGTTTTGGTTAATGAGTTTCATAGTCACACAGGCTCTGGAGTCTAACAAAGGTAAGTGACTCTTCTGCCCCCTGCTCATGTGACCTTAGGCAACTTCTCTGACTTCTCTAAAACACATGTTCTTCATCTGTAAAACAACAGTAACAAGAGTTGCCTCTTTATAGAGTTGTTGAGAGATTAGCTCAGATGATGCTTATAAAGGTAGTTAGGACAATTCCTAGCACAGAACAAGTGCTCCATAAATTACTGCTGCTATTATTAGAATGTTATTATTACAGCAATGTGGGAGCTTTGTTTATAGGGACCACTAACTCGGTACTAAAAGGCATTATCAGGATCTCCAAGTGAGCTCTTATGCAGTTTTTCTCCCTGTGGAATCTCCTGGCTTACTGCCTGTAATAAGATGAATTGTGGTGCTCCAAAAGATATGTCCCCATGCCTGGCAACTGTGAATATGACCTTATTTGGGAAAAGGGTACATATGTAATTAAGTCAAGGATCTTGAGATAAAAAGTTCATTCTGAATTATTTAGGTGGGTCCTAAATCCAATAACAAGTGTCCTTGTGAGGGACACACAGAGAAGAGACAGAGAGAAGAGAAGGCAGACCATGAAGACAGAGGTTGGAGTGATGAACTGTAGCCACTGAACAACTGGAGGCCCCAGAAGCTGGGAGGGGAAAGGCGCTGATTGGGCACTGGAGCCTTGGGAGGGAGTGCAGCCCCGCCCGTGCCTGGATCTCAGACTTCTAGCCTCTAGAACTTTGGGAGAATATATTTCTATTGTTTTAAGCCACCAAGTTTGTAGTAATTTGTTATGGGAGCCCAGGGAAACTGACAAGTAAGTTCTAAATATCATCTAACAAATACGTTCTAAATATCATCTTGCCTTCTTTTTAAATTCCTTACAAAACGCAAGGACACAAACAAAAAGTAGCCAAGAGTGATTGGACACGCTAATGGATAGATCTTGATGTTCACTAAAGTGGACATCTGATAGTTTATGGTGTTCAATAACATGAAATCATTTTTTTCCTTCCACCAGTTATGAGACAAGAGTGATCACAGAGCAAGTGACAGACGCCACCATCACATCCGCTTGTTAAGACAAGTGGGTGGCGAAAGGCACAAGCCCATGAAAAGCGCAAGCATCCCCAGGGCATTCATGGAAAATGGGTAGCTGCCATAGCACAGAGGACACAGATGCACACAAGTGACACCACAACAAACACACTTTGTGGAGAGGTGTGTCATGGGAATTAGGGACAAGAGAAAAAGGAAAAGGAAAAATCTAAAACACAAGGTTAATTAGCCAGGAATAACAGAATCACCTGGTCTTGCTGACACAGGGACCTTAGAAGTTCACCCTCCAAAATAATGGAAGCAGTCATCACCTCTGCAACCTTAGCTTGAATACTTCCAGGAATGGAGAGTTCACTAATCTTACAAGCCTACATTATCTGAAAGTGTTTGAAACATCTTTCTCAGTCAGAGTTAGAGAAAATGTATCTCACTGTATCATGCACCTACTGGTGCTGTTTCTGATTTAAGAATTGTACATAATCCTTACATGAGTTTACTCAACAGATACTGCCTAGGCCTGTGCTGTGTGCCAAGCACTGTAATTACACAAGGATCTAGAGGCTTAGGAGCCCTCTGCTCTCTGGACAAGGCCACACCTGAGGGTACGAGGCAGGCCAGTGATCAGAGAGGTTGCTATGAAATCTCTAACTTCTCTCCACCAGCTCTTCTCATTCTCAGGCTGGGTCTAAAACATCACCAATATGAATACCATTAAATAGCATAATGAAAAATAATTGTACCAATAGCGTTAAAAAGAAAAAAAACCCAAAGCACTCTCAAAAATATCATAGAAACTAATGGGCAACTGCAAAAGGGAGCTCTCTTGAAAAAGTGACACTAATTCAGATTGTTTTGCCATCCTTCATCCCCAATCAGTCATTGCACACAGTTCCACCTGTGGATCCGGCAGGAGACACCACTCCTTGGTCCCTGAGCTTTCAAAGGTCCTGGCCCTGCCTCATCCCACAGGGCCCAGGGAACTCCCACACCCAGAGACAACATCCCCTCAAGAAAGCTGATGGTTTAAAAGGAGAAAAAAAAAAAAACTGTAGAAATGGAGAGATGTTATAAAATTCAAACAAGGTAAACAAATTGGATATGGTAAAAATTTAAAAATAAATAAAAATGACATCAACTGTAAAGGGCACAGCACAGTGGGCCAGAACAGTGGAAGTATTGACACTCATGACAAAACAGCTTGTCCCTGAGGTGAAATTTGACACAATTTTATTGGTCTTTGTGAAAGGAATAGGAGAAATAATGTTTTATTAATTTTATTTGTAAGCCATTATAATTGCTAAAGAAATTTTTCTTTGAAAAGAAAATTAATGACATGAATTAAAAGTATAGTAGGCCAGGTGTGGTGGCTCATGTCTGTAATCCCAGCACTTTGGGAGGTCGAGGCGGGCGGATCACCTGAGGTCGGGAGTTCAAGACCAGCCAGACCAACATGGAGAAACCTCATCTCTACTAAAAATACAAAATTAGCTGTGCACGGTGATACATGCCTGTAATCCCAGCTACTAGGTAGGCTGAGGCAGGAGAATCACTTGACCCCAGGAGGCAGAGGGTGCAGTGAGCCGAGATCGCGCCATTGCACTCCAGCTTGGGCAACAAAAGCAAAACTCTGTCTCAAAAAAAAAAAAAAAAAGGCATAGTAAGTGACAATAATTAACAGTGTGGTTCTGGAACAGAACCACAGATCAATGGAAAGAAAAAAACTCCAAAAACAAACCCTGATACATTGAAGACTTTGCAATGAGTAAAAGTGACATTTCCAAACCAAGGGAGAATGTATGAATCACTCAACAAGTGGCTCTAGGACATTTATGGAGGGAAAACACTATATCTCTCTCTTATCAAAATAAAGTCAAAGCATTGAAATGTAAAAAGAAAGAAAGCCATAAAAGTATTAGAAAATCCAAGTGGATAGTTGCATCCTGCTAGGGGTGAAGGCAGCTCGCTCTTTTCTAACCACAAGACTAAACCACGACACCACAAGTGAAGCACTGAGCGCTCCGACCGTAGAATGAAGAAAAGCATTTGTATAAAAAATAAACAAAAATTGGGGAAACACTGAAAATATGTATAAAAGGCAATTCTTTACATATAAAGGCTATCTTAAATTATAAAATAAGTGACAAATAGACTCACAGAAAAATGGGCAAAGATCATTAAGATGCCACCCACAAATCAATATGTGCAAAGGGACAAAAGTATCTGCAAAATTGTTGAATCTCATTAGTTATCAAAATAATGTGAAGCAAAGCAAAAGTTTAATTTTCTCATTTATCAATTGGCGAGGATTTTAATAAACAAGAAAATAGTGTATGTACTATATTTGTAAACATACAAGGAAATGCTTTTATATATTTGTAAAGATAAAGAAAATGCTTTTTGTATGTTAGTAGAATTATAAATTCCTAAGAAATCTCTGATGGACAATTTGGCAATCTCAAAAACTTTAAAAATGTGTGTACACCTGTGCCCAAGGTCTACTTTTTAGAAATTTTTTTTGGAGGAAACTAACATATCAATGTATAAAGATTTAGGTAAAAGGATACGAAAGCCAGAGTTATTTGCATAAGAGATAAATGGTTAAATAAACTGTCAGATTCATGCAACGGCCCGAATGCTTAGTGCAGCAGTTCTCAGGCTGTGGTCCCTAGACCAGCAGCTCCAGCACCATCTGGGAACTTGTTAAAAATGCAAATTATCTGGCCTTTCCCACCTACTGAATCAGAACCTCTGGTGAGTGATGGCCAGGAATCTGTGTTTTCACAAATCTTCTGCGTGATTCTGATGCACACTATAGTTTGAGAACCTCTCTTTTGGTGTATAAGTCAGGGTCCCAGAAACTAGATGAGACACTTGAATTGGGTATTTGAAGCATTTTGAACTATTCACAACAGCAAAGTAAACCACAAGCACAGTACAGTTACCATTCTGTCGAGGATATGGTAACTGGAACCCAGGGAGAGGTAGCTGCTGGGAATGACTGCCAGATGCAGCAGGTAAGATGGAAAGGAGAGGAGATAGGATTGGAGGGGCAGATGGAATGTGCAGCGCATGCCCTCATTGGAAAGGATTGTATGGGAGAATACCCATATGAAAGGTGTTTATGAAATATCCATTTGTTTTTTTGAGATGGAATCTCGCTCTGTCACCAAGCTGGAGTGCTGTGGTGTGATCTCGGTTCACTGCAACCTCCCCATCCCGGGATCAAGCGATTCTCCTGCCTCAGCCTCCCGAGTAGCTGAGACTACAGGCGAACGCCTCCATGCACAGCTAATTTTTGCATTTTTAGTAGAGACGGGGTTTCACCATGTTGGCCAGGATGGTCTCAATCTCTTGACCTTGTGATCTGCCTGCCTTGGCCTCCCAAAGTGCTGGGATTACAGGCGTGAGCCACTGTGCCCTGCCAAAATATCCAATTTTTAAAAAGCAGTACCTAGTTCCTTTTTCATTCAGAAATATATATCATACATATTTTGTATGCACCCACACAGATGCGTGAAAAAATGCTTGTAGGATATATGCCAAGGTATTAACAGTAGTTATGTCTGGATCTTGAGATGACGGGTAAGTTCTTGCTACTTGATCCTGTTTGCTTGTCTATGTTTTCTACAAGTTCTACAATAAACACTCAAGGAAAAAAATTAATGCATTCCCTTAAACAAAATCACGAATAAAAGAATCTCAAAGAAAACTGGAAAACTGGTATGTTTCCCCAATATCTTAATCTTTATTGTTTATGTATAATCCCCACCCATATTTGTTAACCTGTATTGCCTTTTACCTTGACAAGTTTTTGGAAGCAATGTGGTTATAAGAAGAGAAAATGTAGTAACTAATAGTTAGTACTATTTAGTAAGCATCTTCAGTGACTACTCCAAATAAAACACTGTGCACAAAGTGCTTCCTGAATTATCTCAATCAATACTCAACAAGAAGCTTAAAAGCCTTATTATTATTATGCTTCACTGTATTGATAAGGAAATTAAAGTGAAGATACACGAGTTACCTGTACTAGCCTACATCTTCACTTTTCATCATAGGGGGAGCAAGGACTCAGACCAAAACTGTCTAAGGCCAAAATCTGCGCTCTCCATTGCTGTGGATGTAAGGGAATATGATTTTGAAAATAATGTATTGACCGGGCACAGTGGCTCATGCCCATAATCCCAGCAATTTGGGAGGCCAAGATAGGTGCATCACTTGAGCTCAGGAGATTGAGACCAGTCTGGGCAACACTGCAAAACCCCATCACTATAAAAAATAGAAAAATTAGCCAGGCTTGGCGGCATGCACCTATAGTACCAACTACTCAGGAGGCTAAGGTGGAAAGATTGCTTATGCCTGGGAGGCAGAGGTAGCCGTGAGCGGAGATTGCACCACTGCACTCCAGACTGAGTGACAGAGTGAGACCCCGTATCAAAAAAAGAAAAGA
The DNA here is from genome assembly GCA_963573385.1 of Cacajao melanocephalus. Classification (NCBI taxonomy): domain Eukaryota; kingdom Metazoa; phylum Chordata; class Mammalia; order Primates; family Pitheciidae; genus Cacajao; species Cacajao melanocephalus. The sequence goes on from CAUYLG010064768.1 coordinate 41,990, forward strand.
ATATATCAATTCTATCCTAATCAAAGTAAACCTGTGATAGCACAACTCATTGCATAATTTCATGCAGTAATTTACTATACTATGAGTACAGCAATGGTTTTCATATTAGTAACTGAATGTCACGGTCAAAATTATTATTTTAATAGTCTACTCAGAAATGTTTTAATATATCAAAAGTGAAAACTTTTTTTTTTTTACTTTGGTCTTGAATAATGCAACCAGAGGAATGAATCTGCTGATAAAATTTTTTTGAGTGCTTGATCGAATCTACTGGAAAGAATTCATTTTCAATTATGAAAACTCTGGAGTTTCCTAAAGATTAATTCAAGCCATTATACCTGAAGCAACACTTCCCACAATGTTTAATGTGTCCCATACATATTTGACTTCATGCTTATAGGCTGAGTGGTACTTTTTTATATGCATGCCTCTTCCATTGAATGTGAATTTCTCTGAAATAAAGACGCATATTTTATTAGTATTGGCTTCCACTATGCCTAGCACAGTGCCCAGGTTTGTGAATGAACCTGTGGGTCAGTCAGGCCAGGCTAAATTATGCTGTGGTAACAAACTGTCCCTCAAATCTCATTGACTAAAAGTTTCTTTTCTCATTCACACTACACGTCTAATCTGGGTGGGTAGGGAAGACCTGCTTATAAGAAATAGATGCTGATGGAAGCTTCAGCTTGACCCATGCTTTCCTGACCACTTGGTTTGGGAAGAGAATAAGGTGAATGGCCTCATAAACTTCAATCTAGAGGTAACATACATCACTTCCATTTATTCCATTGGCCAGCACAGGTCACATGATCACGCCTAACTTGAGCAGTGCTACCACAAGCCTGGAAGATGGAGAACCAGAAATATCGGGTGACAATATTAAGAACTGGCACAAAAAGGTTTCGAGAATGAATCATGAAGTTATTAATTAGCACTTGTTGGTACATTTACTCATTAGTGGCAGTCTCCTATCTCAGGTCATCTTTTCCGAGACGAATCAAGCCAAACAGAGAAATAGATAGCTTTATGTATCTTTTTGAGGTTGCAGTTGTGTTACTGCTGAAATATTAATTTTATTTCATGATGTGTGGCAAAATTCATATTAATTCTACATTTATTCACTAGTTTTATCTTTCCGTAGGTACTAAGATAAGAGAAATACCATTGATTAATAATAACCAATGAGAAAAGTGAGAGAAGAAAGACTGGTTTGGGCACGCCTCATAATTCATTCACTTAATTCAGTGAACCTCTCCTGGGGGCCCACTCTATCCCAGATACCTCAGCAACTCTGTGAGTATGAAACTGATGAAGTCTTAACACTCACCAAAATGTTAAAGTATTGTAAAGAATAAGTTGTTCTTTACATGGTAGTCTTTCATGTATAAGATATTCGTCTTGTGTTTCTTTTATAATTGTATTAAAAAGTAATTTTTTAAAACGTTTAATTATTGATCCTTCATCACAGTTTGAAATTGGTAGAATTTATTTTCCCAAGTTAAGTGCTCTTAAGTATTTAACTGCACTGCTAATTTTCTTCCTGCATTACTGTCACTGGATTCATTCTGGATTTACTGTTTTAAGCTAACGAAGAAAGACACTAGTGAAATGTAGTTTGTTGCCAGTCCAGGTGGTTTTGTCAGTGAATAAAAGACCTCTTTGTACACAGGCCTTTTGTGCTCATTCACGAATCCACCGTTACACCTGTGAGATTGTTAACTGGACCTGGGAAGGTGGCAGGACCTCTTGGGGCTCAGCATGCCTGTGAGCACAAGGGTTTCTCTGAAGTCAATTTCATAAAATCGGTGTCCATTGTATTCCATGATAAATGCTCGCAAGCTTTTATTATCGCAAAGATAATTGCCACAGAGAAAAGGCAAAACAATAATTTAATACTCACTGAGTAGAGAAATACACGCTCAATGAATTTATCATATAGCATGTTTTAAATCGACTTTCCTATGTTTATTATCCAAAGCATTTCACTAATGCATATATAAAAAATTCTTTTGCCAAAGTAAAATACAAATTTCTGTAAAGACTTTATAATAATTTTTAGTAAACTCAAATTTTTTGTAACGTAGAGGTGTTTTTCCCTGTTCACTTGTTCTTCCTATCTTCATCTTGCATTTTAAGCAAAAAATGTCTTTGAAGAGTTATGAACTTTTTTGTACCCAAAGTCTCCTTTTATCCTCTCCAACTTCCAGTTGCCATGTATCCTAGCCCTCTTGGCATATTCTCTGTTTATTGTTTATTTTTAAGAATTTTATTTCCTGGAGGACATTTTAGAAAGTTGTTAAATTTGATAGCAATATATAGCATCGTCATAAGGACATTTACATGTGTATACAATTTCATAATTTCCAAGAACTTTCCTACATGTGGTCTCACTTGGTACAGCAAAGCACAAAGTTTGTTGTTTTGAAAGTCATGCTACAAGTTAGCCAGCCACTCGAGGCTGTTCCTCCAGAGGTGCATGAATGTACTCCATGATTTGAAAGCTCAGGTCCCTAAGTCACCCAAGCCACAGCTTTGTGTTGTACTTTGTATACCTTGCAGGAGGTCACACGAAATACAAAGTTCAGGACTGGGGAGGAGTGCTGGCTGGATGCAGCAGTCTCAGTAATGTTCCATTCTGAGGTTACAGATCTTCTCTGTATATGTCAAATGTTACTAATTTTGAAAAGAAAAAAAGATAACCCCTCACCTTTTCAGAACATGATTCCTATTTCACTGTGGAAGAAACATCACTCCGCAAAAATGCATCTTAGAACCTACCAATGGAAGAAGCTTTGAGCGCAGAGAGACTTCGCCTGCAGAAACAGCACAGTGTGGCTTAAGACATTGCTGCTTCTTGTGCTGGAAAATACAGGGCTTTCTTGAAATTTCTTCTTTAAAATGCTAGGGGTGAAAATTTCATTTCAGATGCATACCAATGTTTCCTGATATGCACTATTTACCCCTTCAAACAAATACACCTAAGGTGTAAAGAAGAACAATACAAATGCTTGTGAAAACCCCTCAGTACTACAAGATAATTCACTGGAGAATGGAGAGAACTTTGACTAACCTAGAAATGCAGATAGAAACTAAACTGGGGAGATTTTATCATAATTTATTTTGTCTTTGACAGACACAACAGGTGAATGAATGAGTGAATGAAACTGGTCTTCCGATATTTAACTAATAAGAAAAAATTAATAGTAGTTATATATCAAACGTACCTACCAAATAGGAAGTACCTCTTCCTTGTAAATGGTACATGCTCAAATATATCAATATATTTGATAAACCCTATCACTGGACCACAATGCAGAAATGTTAGGAATTATTAATTAGATTTTAGACACAGACATGCAAACACATGACTACTTGGAAAGATTTTTGACTATTGTAAATAAGTATTTTGCCATAAAGAAATCAATACCACATTTATAGAATCTTAAGAAAATAGGGGCAGTCATTCATTATTTGCAAATCCAAGAAATGATTTAAAAATACTATTAGAATTTATATGGAATTTGAGTAGCAAGATTAAGGCTACATCTCCAAAGAGAAATTGCTTTTCTAACAACTACCAAAAAACAATTGCAATCTTGAAAAAGTAAACATCTCATGTATCTCTTCAACAAAAAGCATAAAAGACATAGGCATGTGCCTAGAAGTACCTCATTCTAATAAAATAGTAAATAAATATTGTAATTTATCTCAATTCTGTATGCTTCACATGAACTCTTTCTGATTCTTCCAACTCCACAAGTGGGGTTATTGTCTGCATGGTTATTATTCAAAGCATTTCAACAATATATATAAAAAATTCAATTTTCCTCAGTTGGACCTCAGGAAAATGAGGTCTGGACAACTGAGTAAATTGTCAGATGCCACACAGCTCTTAGAGAGGCAGGCTGGAAACCTTTGTCTTTCTTCAAAGCGTCTTCAAAGTCTTTCTACTCCCCACTGGCCCTTGATCAGCTGCATCAGTACAAAGAAAACACATGCTGATGAGAGGACTCTGAACTGAATGTAGAGACATCTATGTCCCCAGATGGGAAAACCAGACATGAGAAGGATTTTTTTTCCCCTTCAAATAATGTATGGATTTAATGTAACTCCAACCAAAGTCTCTATGAGACTTTCTTTTTGTAGGGGGAGAAACTTTTGTGGAAATGTTACCCCAAAAGTCACAGATATGCATCGACAGGGAGGGAATACATATGCCCATCTCCACCCCCTCTTTCCAATGCTGGCCAGACAGCAGAAGAACATTGTAAAACCAGTAATTTCACAAGGACAAGTAAATTCAAGAAATAATGACAATTAGTGTACATATTTTTTAACAAGGGGCTTGATGGAGATCAGTGGTTTAAAAAAAAAATGCAAAGGCCAAAAACTAGCACTCAAAAAGGGGAGTCAGCAGGAAACAAGCCAATTCACATGATAGAATCATAGAAAGTTCTAGAACTGGAGAGGAGCCAACATAGGAGAAGGTGTATATAAGGAAAATTGCCTCTCACATCCTCTTACCCACCCCAGCAATCAACAGAAAATTTATTCTCAGAGGAATTTTTTTTTTAAAGAAGCTCCAGACTAAGAGGCACCAGGCACGGAAGAGGAGTGATGGACGTTACTGAATTGCACCATGCTAAGTTGAGCCTTCTCCAGCTCCCAAACTCACAGTCAAGCTCACATCCACAGGAAGAAGTCTGGAGGCTTCTCTGAAGAAAACAACCAGCTCAGGGATAAACATCTACAGACATGAAGACCCAAGGGCCCCCCACCAATGAAGTGAGTTCCACCAATTGATCGACTAAATCTCATTCCTAAATATGACCAAATAGTCAAGGATCACCAGATATTTGAAGAAAGCTTCTAACAGGAATTATAGGGACCAAAACAAACAAGCAGGTGAAAAGAACGTGGAAGAAACAGAGATATTAAGGAACAGAAGAAAATGAACAAAAACGACAAGAAAAAGCAATCATGAAACAGGAACATGAGTCTATGAAAAAGAATAAAAAGTAATATAATGCTCTGAAAAATTAGATACTTCTATTCAATATATTTTTTAAAACCATTTGAAACTTTAGTTCTGGATTGTTATGATGTTATTAATTTATGCCTCTTATTTTAGAATGTTTTTGTTCATAGTTGTATACCCAAAATATATAGTTTCAAAGTACATTTTGGCTTATCTGTGAGATTACTGCTTTCAATGCTTATAACTGTCTCACGTATGTACTGTCTTTCCCTTGTATGCATTCTGTATTCTGATGGGTTTTAATGAGTGGTACAGGTCTTTGAACATTTTTGCCAGGAATATTGCATTAATAGAATATTTCCTAAGTATTTTCATGTCTCAGAGTATATTTTCTTCGTAGCTTTACAAACACTAGTTTGTCTACACAAAGGAATCCAGGTTCACAATCTTGGTGCATCTTGCTCCTTTGTCATCAGGCAATCAGTGTGGTAAATGAGCTATTTGATGACACCTTTGGTTGATCTCTTCCATCTTTGTTTAGAGATTTATAGAATTTTTCTCTTTACCCATGAAATTAGAACATATTATTAGGATAGGTATATGTGTGTGTCTTTTTCAATATCTTATATTGGCTTGGGAGAACCTTTTCACCAGCAACCTCAAATCTTTCTTTAGCCTAGGTATATTTTGTCTTATATATCTTTAAATATTATCCCTTCTCCATCTGTTCCAATTAGAGTGGAGAGAATAAACATATGTTGGATATACTAAATCTATCCTCTCAGTCACTTCCATCTTGTAATTCCTATTTCTATTTTCACTCTATGTTCTGTGAAAATCTCTCAAGCTAGTTTCTAAATCTCTAATTCAATTTTTAGCAGTGTTTATTTGGTATTTGTTGCCAATATCGGTGGGGCTCCTTCAGCAATCACATTTTTAATTTCCTTTTTCACAGCAGCCTACTTTTTTGGCACAATATTCCCCCCAACTCTCCTTGAAATTGCTAATTGGAATGTTCTTCAGTGTTTCTTTTATTTTAAAAATTAATTCTGTTTTATGCATTTTCCCTAACACTTCACATCTTCCCCCGACCCACCTGACCTGCTGCTTTTCTTCAAGTGTCTTCAGTTAAAATTCTTCACTGTCTGTCCATGTTTATCAAAGAGAAGTGTAAATCAATCATTTTTACAAGGTTTACTAAGTACTTTCTGTGCCCCAGGCAGGACACTACAGAATGGAAACTCTAAGTCAAGGAAACACCAAAATAATCCTATGAGATCACGGTATCCTCCCTGACTGTCACCTGAGGAAGAAAAGGTGTAGCCAACTGCACCCAGTTGGGAATTTTTTCCAAATTAATGAGATCTTTCTGTCCTTGGCTCCACTCACTTCTTTAGCCTCTGTCTTGGGACCACGGGACCATCTCTGCAGTCAGAGCTGTAGGTACCAGGAGATGTCAGGAAAGGGCACATGAACCGAGATTTCTTTTTCTTTTTCTTTTTTTCTTGTATTTGCTGTGCGAGCCCAGAGTTAGCTGGAGGCCCATCCAGGTAGAATCCAGCTGTGGCCCACCCCCCACTTTACTTAGCAAGTTGTCCATGCCACGTGAAGCCTGGGGGCTAGGCCGCAGCTGCTGTCTGTGTGGGGGGCACTGATACAGATGCTGAAATCCTTCATCACTCGCTCCCTGGCCCACAGACCTTCCCAACCACAGTTGTTCTGAGCCAAGAATGTGGCAGGGGTTGGCCTGGGACCCCTGTCTTCTCTGGATGCCCTGCTGGACCTGTACTGGGTGGGGAATCACAAAGTACTGACTGGTTTCTTTGCCACTGTAACACCATCTTTAAAATGCTGGTTCAGGCTGGGTGCGGTGGCTCATGCCTATAATCCCAGCACTTTGGGAGGCCAAGGTGGGTAAATCACTTGAGGTTAGGAGTTCAAGACCAGCCTTGCCAGCATGGTGAAACCCTGTCTCTACTAAAAAATACAAAATTGAGCCAGGCATCATGGCGGGTGCCTATAATCCCAGCTACTCAAGAGGCTGAGGCATGAGAATCACTTGAACCCAGGAAGCAGAAGTTGCAGTGAGCTGAGATCATGCCACTGCACTCCAGCCTGAGTGACAGAGCAAGACTTGATCTCAAATAAATATATTAAATTAAATTAAATGCTGGTTCAGTGATGGTAGCCTTCCATGTTAAAGCAAATCTACCTGAAATCAATTGGTCACATGACTACACAGTGTTATAGACAGTGTAACTACAGGCTTTGTTAGAAAATTAGTAACCTTTGTTCAAATCCTGGTTTCACAAATTACTACGTGAACTTGAGCAAGTTATTTTACTTCTCTATTTCCTTTTCTGTAAAGTAGTGATAATAATAGAGTTATTGGGCAGAATAATGAAGTAAGGCATTTAAAACAATTCAGCACAGTGCCTGGTTTGCTGTAAGTATAATAAATGTTAGTTATCATCATTATTTTTAACCATAAAATATCTTACAATGCAAGAAGATATCATGAGAAAATATTAGACAAACCCAAAATAAGGGACAGTCTACAAAATAGAATTGCATTGCATTCAGCAATGCCAAAAGCTATCTATGACCACTACAGTGATTCAGAATTGTTTGAGTTTTACTTTTTTTGATGAAAAAAGGGGTAAGAATTGTAGAAAATTAAAAGCAAAATCATCATTATTTGCAAATCATGCTATACATAAAGTCCAAATAAACTCTATTGTATGAGTGCACTTATGTATAAAACATGACTAAAAAAGTTTTTGAAGAATATATCTGTAGATGTTTTTACTATTTTCACTTTTCATTTCGAATAATTTTACACTTATAAAAAAGTTGCAAAAATAGAACAGAGTTGCCATTTATCTTCCACCAGCCATCTCTGACATTAACATCTAATCTTACATCATCATGATACATTTGTCAAAATTAAGTATTGGTACAATACTAAACTACTGACATTTGGATGTTTTACCAACATCGTTTTTCTGTTCCAAGATTCAACCCAAGATCCCACATTGTACTGTTATGCCTCCTTGCTCTCCTCTAATCTATGACAATTCCTCAGTCTTTCCTTGTCTTTCAGGATATTGACACTTTCAAAAAATTCTGGACAGTTATTTTGTAGCATGACCCCTATTTTGGGTTTGTCTAATATTCTCTCATGATTAGGTTGAGGTTGGGTGTTCTGGATAAGAACACACAGAAGTGATGTGTCCTCAGTGTATCACATCTGGAGGTGATATCAATGTGTCAACATGATGTCAATATGTTTTATTACTGGTGATAATCGTCTTTGATCACATGGTTAAGGGGGTCTCTGCTCTAACCTTATTATTTTTTCCTTGTAATCAATAAATATTTAAGGGGGAGATACATTGATACTATGCAAGTATTTTATTTCTCCTAAAACATTTACCTTTTAATTTTAGCATCCATCCATGGATCTTATTTGCCACAATTATTACAGGGGTGTTCTAATGGTAATTTTGTATTTCCTTAATTTCTTCTATGTTTATCAATTGAAATTCTCCTATAGGGAAGAACTGCCCCTACATTTTTGAGACCCTCTGCTTTCAGTGCTGAAGAAGACTTTGGAGTCTTCTGAGACTTCATTTTGCCAGCAGCATAGACATCAGCTGAGAGCTTCTTAGAAATGCAGAATCTCAGGCCCCATCCCAGACCTACTAGGTCAGAATCTGTATTTTATCAAGATCTTTGAGCTACTCATGTTATTCAAAATTCCCTTTAGTTCCATGTTATCAAGGGACTTGATCAATTGAGGTCAAACTTGAAGTTAGCAGCAGAGCCAGACCAACCTCCGTCTCCTGATTCCCAATGCACTCTCCTTTTCTTACTTGTTTGATCCATTCTCTAAAGAAATAAAAGCATACAGGCTTTGGACTGAGACTCAAATCTAAATATTTGACACTGTTTACCTAGTAAGTCACTTAACCTCTCTGAACCTCAGTTTCTACATATGTAAAGGTGGGGAAATATTAGCTAACTTTAAGGATCGCAGTGAAGACAAGAACTACTAGGTGGAAAGCATCTGGCAGAATGGCTTGGGCATGAGGACACAGAGATCTGCAGGCACATCCTCTTCCAGGAGGGGCTGCAGCCAGGTGCTGGGAGTGCTGTCAGCACATGCCTTCAGCTGCCACCCTCTTCAAGCCTCACCCAAGGTCATGCCTTTTCAGTGGAGACCCACATCCAAAGACAGGGATGTGGAGGCCCAGCCATTTGGGCCAGACACATAACGGAACAGCACTGATGACCATTTCAGCTCCAGAATTCTATGAGGTCTGCTGGCCTTCTCCCTGCTCTGTTCTGTTTTGTAGCTCATCTTTCCCTTGGCTCAGTTCCCTTTCTGCCCCCTTCCTTCACAGATGTTGAACTCAAGGGCACTGCGTACATGCAAGTCCATTTCAGGGTTCACTTCCAGGAGAACCCAAACTGCCACATGACACAAAATAGATTCTCGAGAGTTGGGAACAACTTTTGTAAATACCATTATTATACCTTTTGGGGATGAGCTTTGCAAATTGCCCACTATCACTAAATACAAAGTGACCCAAATATGTATTAAGTTTCTATTATGCACCTGGCCTAGTGCTCAACTTAGGGATATAGAGTTTAGAAAAAAAAATGCTAAATGCTATCTAGTAGGGAAGACTGAGAATAAACTAGTGTGTGCAATTAACCAAAACATCATTTTGGCAAGACTACCGTGGTCAGTGCTAGTCCCTTTGCAGCTGAAACTCTTCTGATACGCACATCCTGAAACAGCACCATCAAGGGCCATTACTGGAGAACCCTAGTTGGAAGATGGAGGATGAATCGTCACTCCTTTTTAAATAAAAACGGAGACCTGACCTGATTTTAAACTAAAGAAATTTATTGTTTCCTTAAAAACTCTTTGTTTACCCTTGATACAAAAAAGTCCATAGATAGATATAAGCAAGTTTTGGACAGCCAAATCATGATGAATATGGAACTGAGTTTCATAGCTCTGCTTTCAAAAGTACCTCTTACACATTAATCTATGCTTTCATTTCAGCTGTCCTGCAATAACAAAAGAAAAACTACACTGTGCTTCCATTGCAAAGGAATGTGCACTGAAAGCTGAATAAAATCATGTTTCTTCAAGCAAAGGGCAAAATGTACTCTATGTCACTGTTTCAGTTGGCTGAAATGGTGTAGAGCTGAATTCTCAATTATTTACTGTAATGCAAGATCCTTAGCCTGGAGTGTTGTTAAAAAAAAAAGAAAGAAACACCTACATTCTTTCATGATTAAACGCATATTACCATTAGGGAAATCAGAATTGGCACATTAAAATATTTGCCTGGGCACTGCCTGTTATTCTTTAGCTCTGGCTTTGAAAGCCTAGTAAAGATTTCCTTGGATAATAGATAACTTTAATAGTCTTTCACAACAAAATTTAAAAGTACAAAATTTCCATTACCCACAGCTGTCCAGAAGCAAGTTTCTCAAGGGGTATACAAGTGTACTGGCACATAAAACAGCCTTAATATAGTCTTTAGAAGCAATATGGTGCCCCTAAAGTGACAAATAACCTAGTTCCTGTATTCCAGTTTGATGATCTTCACCACCTACTCAAGCCCTCCATCTTTATTTCTTCATGTCCACATATTCTGGGATAAGCACCATACACTAATGGGCCATGAGCTGCCTGTGCACAGACATGGAGATTGGCCAGGGCCCTGCTGCCACTGGCTCCGGATTAGCCTGGCACATCTTCCTTGTCTGCATGAAGTGGGCATGCCCAAAGAAGTCTTGTCCATCATACTTCCTTTATTTCTCCCCTTCAGAAGTTTCTCTCTTTAAAAACATGATACTTCGGTGAAATTCTAAGAACCAACAGGTGAATAGACAAGCAGTGGTTCAGAATTGTTATAGTAATGCTTGGGCAACTTACTAAGACTCTGATTTCCAGGTCCAGCTATAAATGTTCCACTCCCTTTCTCTTCTTTTCACCAGTTAAGGCTTGTTCGTTTCATTATTATTAATTTAAAATGTTACACACTGCCTTATAATCAAAATATTTCAGTGATGGCATTGATAAATATAATCTAGTGGTTCTCAACCAGAGGCAGTTTTGCTCCCCATGGGACATTTGGAAACCTCTGGAGATATTTTGGATTATTACAACTGGAGGGGATGGGGTGGGTACAGCTGCTACTAGCAAGCAGAGGCCAGAGACGCTGCCAAACATCCTACAAAGCAAAGGGCAGCCCCCAAAAAGAAAGAATCCTCAGGCTCAGAATGTCAGTAATGCCGAAGTGGAGAAACCCTAAATCCAATACCACAGAAAATTAAATGGAAAAGGAAATTAGGACAAAGCAAAATTGAAAGCAAGATAGTAAAATTCAGTCAAAGGCAAACAGTTTGCTGTAAATGGGGACAGATTTGACTTTGAGTTTCCTATCAGCCAATCCAGAGACACGGGGTAGTGGAGAGGATCACATTTTCTACTGTAAAGGTTCCAAATGATAAATCCAGGTGTGATTTAACTGTGGCTGCTTCTCACTGCATACCACTGTGCAAGGAAGGGGCAAAATCCAACGCCGTTCAGCAAGAGCAGTTCTACAGAGGACTCAAACAGGTAGACCCAAGTCAACTTCCACTCTGCTATGATTGTTGTTTTTTTACCTGGAGGTGACATACAGAAGACACAGAGTGCTGAGTACCCTATAGATCTTTCATAAAATGATTTAGTGCTCTGTTTCTCACACCCACACTCTGGATAACACTTGGGAAACAGAGGTTGAAGTTATCTCTTGTGGAAATTCATGAGAGCATATTCATAAGAGCATATAGACTTTTCAGTTAAGGGCAGAAACACATTCTCTAGACTTCTACAGCAGGAAGACACCCCTGCCTCCAGAACTGTTCATGAAGATGTAAGAAAGACCATGCCTGTAATCCCAGCACTTTGGGAGGCTGAAGCAGGAGGATTGCTTGAGCCCAGGCATTCAAGAACCAGCCTGGGCAACATGGCAAAACCCTGTCTCTAAAAAAAAAAAAAATACAAAAATTAGCCTGGCATAGTGGCACACATCTGTTGTCCCAGATACTTAGGAGGCTGAGGTTGGAGGATCACTTGAGCCCAGGAGGTGAACGTTGCAGTGAGCTGAGATCACACCACTGCACTCTAGCCTGGGCAACAGAGTGAGACCCTGTCTCAAATATGTCAAATATATATGAAAGAAGGAAAGGGCAAAGCAATGCTGATTTTACCAGGGAAACACACTCCATCAATCATATTAAGGGGTCATGCAGACTACACTGAGTTCATACAGCTTAATCCATAATCCCATCAGCCCATATTGTGAGATTCAAAAGCCAAGGAAAAATAACTTAAAAATTACAAAATAATTTCTGTTGAGAGAATTAGTAATTTATTTGGGGAATAAAGTTGTAAAACATCTACACCATGCGCCAAAAGCATAGCTTATATATTTGAAGATTCAAATGTTAACAAAATGAAGGAACATATATGCAGATTATTTATGTCTAAATTCATATAATTATCTAACCATTTGTCTTTAGAAAGAAAAAAATTTAAAAGCAAGCAAGAAAATAGTATGTAAAAGGTCCATAGATTTTACTATGTAAAGTTTAATTGTATGGGTTTTTGAACATCGAAAATACCATAAAACCGTCATCCACATCTTGATGTCTAATTCTATTCCCCAATAAAAGAAATCAGGGCACCTTGGAGAAATGGCTGATTCTAGGACAGAAACAAGAAACAGACAAGATGAATCTGGAGTACTTTGTAGTGCCAGGAAGTAAGAAAGTGCACAAAACGAAACAACAGACAAAGAAACAAGAAATCTTCACAACATGCAGCATATCAAAGGGACACAGGAGTCAATAAAAGAGGCCCCAGTCAATTTCAACAACAAAATAATGTGTTATTGGATTATAATTGAAATAATAATTTAAAAAATACTCCTGAGCCCATACTGACAAAAATAAGTGAGCAAACTAATCAATGGGGGAGAAGAGTTCAATCTCCCTTGGAGAAAAATTCCAACTTATTTGTGCAGGTATCTGCTCTCAAGGAAGAAGAACAGACTTCCTACTCCTTCAGTGTGAGCTGTGCATAGTGACTTCCTTCCAAAGAGCTCCGCATAGGAAGGGTGAAAAGGGAAACTTTCTAGAGGAGAAACTTAACAGACACTGCCTCAGCCAAGTGAATAAAGTCAACTATCATGTCATATTGGTAGTGTATAACCTTAATACAATGAGATGAAAAGGTACCTTACTCTTCAAACCACATACCCCCAGTATCATTGCGAGAAAAAAGTCCCAATGAAGGGACATTCTATAAAATAGCTGACAAGCTTTCTTCAAACTGTCAAGGTCATCAAAAGTAGGGAACGTCTGAGGAACTCTTACAGCCAAGAGGTGTCTAGGAAGACAAGATGACTCAATGTAATTTGGCCCTCCTGAATGAGATCCTGGAACATGCTGGACTTGCTGATGGTGAGTGCAGCAATATCATCATCTATGGCTAAGTGGCCAGAAGCCTGCTGGCCAGTGGCTGACAAACGCGGTTTTAGCAGGTCAAATCTTGACCAGGAAGGTTATGAGTTTTGCTCCTGAGTATGCAGAGAAAAACTACCTAGTTTCCTTTAGACTTCTGAGCTGCAAAAATTCCTACCTTAATCAATGTCTTGTACCCATCCCAAGTGGCCATGAAATAAGGCAAATAACTCAGTCTCCCAGTAAATGTACAGAGAATGACCACATTTTGCAGGTTGAACAAGTAGTTGGTAGCCAGGAGAATCTTCTCCAAGGTCCTTTGGGCAGTTGAAGCCACAGCTGCATAAGAGTTCCAGGGCTGGACTCCTACAATCACACCCACAGCTTCAACCTGGGGAGTGAGAGCTGGCATCTAAAGGAGGCCTCCGGCTGGGCACCATGGCTCACACCTGTAATCCCAATACTTTGGGAGGCTGAGGTAGGAGGATTGCTTGAGCCCAGGAGTTCAAGACCAGCCTGGGTAGCATGGTGAGATCTTATCTCTAACAAATACATAAAATAATTAGCTGGGCATGGTGGTGCATCCCTGTAGTCCCAGCTACCCAGAAGGCTGGGGCAAGAAGGTTGCTTGAGCCCAGGAAGTGGAGGCTGCAGTTAGCTGTGATCAAGCCACTGCACTTCAGTGTCAGTGACAGAGTGAGACCTTGTCTCAAAAAAATACGTATAAAAAAAAATAAAGGCAGCCTTGGCCAGGCACAGTGTCTCACCCCTGTAATCCCAGCACTTTGGAAGGATGAGGTGGGCAGATCACCTGAGTTCAGGAGTTCAAGACCAGCCTGGCCAACATGGTAAAACCCCGTCTCTACTAAAAATACAAAAATTAGCTGGGCGTGATGGCGTGCACCTGTGATTCCAGCTACTCAGGAGGTAGAGGTTTTAATGAGCTGACATTTGTACCACTGTACCCTGGCCTGGGTGACAGAGCAAGATTCTGTCTCAAAATAAATAAAATAAAATAAAATAAAGGCAGCTTACCACTCTCCAGTCTAAAGTGTTACGAGGCCAAGCCCAGGTGCGGCTATTGCAGCACCCACCACCCTGAGCCAGTCTTAAGCTCTGGGATCTGTCGATTTTACACCCTGTGCTCCATCCCACAGATAGGAGTGGGTGCAAGATAAGCTAGAATCCCCGCTTCTGAGCATGAGGCACAGGAAGCTATCAAGTGGATGATGAAATTAGAGTGCTAAAAGAACCAATGTGTATGCATGGTAGATCCTCCAGGAACTGCTGTCAAATTCCAGAGGCAAAACAAAAAATTAGAAGCCACATAGGATGGACAGAGGGGCCAGGCTTGTGGGGAAAGAGATGCGAGAGGATGGGGAGCCAGTCTGCTGTTACTCTGAGCTGAAACTTAGCAGGACATTGGCTTTGTGTGGGGAGGAAGCTGAACCAGAGCCAGGACTGGTGGGCACAGCAGCCCACCCTCAACCCTCGGCAGGGAGAAGGTAACTTCTCCCAGCCTGGTCTCCAGTGCTACCCTTTAGCATGCTAGATTCTGGGCATGAATATATTTCTAAGAATTCTCTGTTTGGGTGATGAAGCCACCCTAGAGGAACACTGGCGTGCGAGTAAGAATTATATCAGGAACTTGTTTAAAAGTGCTGATTTTCAGCAATATCCACAGCGCTGTCCAAGTCCCAGGGGCCTGATTCCATTGGCCCACTTCTGGGAACTCAGAATCCGCAGGTTCAACTGGTGCTCTTAAATGATGAGGATGCAGGGTATCCATGCCAGGCATTCCCCAAAAAAACATGCACTCCACACCTCCATCACACCCAGACCTCAATCTAGTTTTCAAGTCCTCAGAGAATTTTCTCTACTCTATCATAGAGAAAGTGGAATGCAGGAAAACAAATGGAGAAATAAATACAGACTCCAGTGCAAGCATACCGTGTGCAGGTTTTCAGGAGGAATAAAACTCTGAGGTCAGTTGCACCCAAACTCTCAAAGCCTAAATTAGAGCCAGAGGGAGGAATCCTGTAAGGGCTTGAGGAGTCCAGCTCATAGACTCCAAGTCACCAGTACACCCCTGCTGTTAGCAAGGATTTGTATTTCTTTGGTTCCTCACAAACTGAGAAATTAGTTTTCTAAAATCCAAATATCTCACAACAGTAAGTTAAAACCCAAGAGAAATGTCAACACTCTTGGCTACATTCCAAGAAATGCACATTCTATGAAAACCACTGGCTCCAAAGGGCGCGGCCCCAGGAGCAGCAGTTCTCTCAGGTAAGCAGTGTGACCCAGCAGTGGGCCAGCGTGCCTGTGTCTGGGCAATTCCTGGACAGGTGGCTTCAGGGAGATTCCAGGGCTGCACGGGCGGGCGCCCTGCTGAGGCAACTGAATAGAGTTTCCTAATGACCCCAGTCAGTGGATTCGGGAAAAGAATGTCACAGCCAGAGGGAGCCGGCTTTCAATCAGGAGTGGGTGGGTAGTGAGAAACGTTACCTCACCATGCTGGCAGACCAGGCCATGGGTCAGCTTTCTCCACACTAAAGAGCAGTGTGATGATATGAATGTCTGCATCTCCCCACAATTCACCTGTTGATGTCCTAACTCCCGCGGCATGGCGGTATGAAGACACAGAACTTCCAAGGAAGTAATTATGATTAAATGAGGTCAGAAGAGCGAGGCTCTGATCCAACAGGACTAATCCCCCAGGAAGAAGAGATCCCTGGGAGCTCTGTCTCTGTCTCGCTCTGTGCACATGATGGGGAAGGCCATGTGAGCAGACTGAGGTGGTGGCCACCTGGAAGCCAGAAAGCAAGCCCTCACCAGAAACAGACTCAATGGGAGCCTTGACCTCAGACTTCCAGCCTCCAGAACTGTGAGAAAATAAACTTCTGCTGAAGATGCCCAGTCTGTCGTTATCACTTACAGCAGCCCAAGCTGATACTGCAAAAAGGGAGCATGCGCACTACTACCTAATCTCGTGGGAGAACACTGAGCACGATATATTGAATCACATTATAATCTAAGACTAGAGGATCGATCAGGACGCCATTTAGAAACTACCTTCAAAAAGTAACAAAAGAATATAAACGAGGGACCATGAAGGCCAGAAACGATGGATTCATGTGTGGTTCTTCCTGGCTGATGAGTGTGATGGAACAGCATTACTTTAGCGCTTAGAAGTGCCCTCAACCAATGGGGAATTTATATTTGCTCTTGAAAGAATTCACGAATAGCTCACAGTAGGATTTTTCTGGAGAACTGACAAGAACAGAGACAGGAGACTTAAGAGGGGGAGCAGTGACTCATCAGTAAGGAAGCGCCTTTGTGGCCTGGGACCTCTCCGCTAGTCCTGTGAGTCCACTAACTTCAGCTCTCCCTTGGTCCCTGCTTCATGTACTGTCTAAGATGTCAGCATAAAAATAACCAAATTCAGGAGAAATTGAAAAAATTTAATGAGGAGAAATATAGATGAAATAGAAACAAAAAAGGATGTCAGAATCCAAAATTCCAAAGATTAAAGGTGAATGGGAAGAAAAATAAATAAGAAACTAAATAATCAAAAAGATTAAATAAGTATAAATTTAACAATAATGAGATGACAAAACAACTTAAAATGTAGTAATATTCACATTATAAATAACCTTTATCAGACAATTCTTATCTAGCTAGGCACTGGGCTAAGAACTTTGCATGCCTTTTCTCATTTAATACTTATAACAACTCATCACCAAGTCCATTTCACAGACCAGAAAACTGAGGCTTTGAGAAAGGTTAAACAACTCGCCTAAGACACCTAGACAGGTACTGGTTGGGAAGGCAGTCAAAACCACACCATCTGATCACCAAATTTGCCCCTTTTTCCAAAGATGAAAGCCTCAAAATGAATAATAAAATAAAGCAATTAAGAGAAATGCAACCAAACTTGGATTAAGAAAGTAAATTAAAAGATTAGAAGCCGAGGCCGGGCTCGGTGGCTCACACCTGTAAATCCTGCACTTTGGGAGGCCAAGGCAGGTGTATCATTTGAGGTCAGGAGTTTGAGACCAGATTGGCCAACATGGTGAAACCCTGTCTCTACTAAAAATACAAAAAATTGGCCAGGTGTGATGGCAGGCACCTGTAGTCCCAGCTACTTAGGAGGCTGAGGCAGGAGAATCACTTGAACCCAGGAGCCGGAGGTTGCGGTGAGCTAAGATCGTGCCACTGCACTCCAGCCTGGGCAACAGAGTGAAATTCTGTCTCAAAAAGAAAATAAAAAGCTAAGAAGCTGAGAACAATATAAAATTGTGTTAAATTCTTGAATGAAGAGAAATAAGGGAAAATATGAAAAGCAGAAAAATTAAGAATAAAAAAGATTTTATAATAAAATGGAAATGCAAACAAAAAGAAAACCAATTAAAATGGCACAAATGTTGTGAAAACAATGCTAAAATACTAAATGTTATAAAAGAGAAAATATGACATTAATTAAATAGGAAAACAAGAGTCTCTCACTGGAAAATGGATTCACAGCACGGTCTTCCCAGCAGCACAAAGGAATATTTCCATGTTGCGTCTTTGACTCATCGTCTATGCAGGGGGTCTTTTGAACATTTCTGAGCCAAGCCGGTAGCATTTTAGTGGCCAGAGAAGCTTTGTGGCAAAACTCCAATTTTACTCTGATTACAGGATTTGCAACAGCCCAGGCTGAGGTTTGCTGTGGTGTTCCCCATTAAACACTAAGCCGGAAAGATGTTCTTTGAAGAACAAGAGTTTCATGCCAAATGCATCTGGGGATGCTGTGGCAGCCCCCCGGGGTCAGGTCACTATTTCCCTCCTAGAGGCACCAATCACATCAGAGCAGCTCATGGTGGGGCCCCGGGCAGCGTCTGCACAGCTGCACATCAAAACCCGGCCCTGGTGGAGCTTTACCACAGCAGCCTACCAAAGGCCCTGAGAAGTCCTGCGGCAAAGAATCAAAGAAATCTGTTTCTCTTTGCTTAGGCCACTTTATCTGACATTGGAAATCTCTCTCCCACCCTCCCCCGCCCCACCTCGGAATAAGCTCTATTTTCATCCTAAAGCAGTTTTATGGAAAGCACTTTGGAATACTCTGTCCTAAAACCATTGCTTGTGGTTTTAGGTCGAAGAGAGAGAGAGGGTTTTACTAAGGCACAGAACACTATCCTAATTGTCCAATTTATTTAAAAGCAAATGTTGCAGACATAATTTGAGAAGATGATGCTTCTATAGAGGTGGTAAATAGACCATGCAGGCAAGTACATATCCAGAAGAAAAGCAAGGCATTTTATAACAACACTTCAGAAATATGGAAGAAAGGACATGACAATGAACCCTCTCAAAGGGACCCTCAACTCCTGCTCCCAGAAGAAAACCGCCTGGTGGTTACCAATTAATTTACAGGCAGTGCTGGAGCAATCTGTGCTTTAGGAACTAAAAAAGAAAAACAGACACAAAAACAAAATAAAAACTCATGTTTTTAATAAAGAGATATTTCATCAGCAGCACAGATTAAACCATTGACTACATAAGTCAAGAAAATGTAAAGGTGAAATGATGTCTTCACCAGCATCCAATAGTTCCTGAACAACTGGGTTATGCCAACCTGGGCAGCAGCAATTCCAACCACTGAGAAAACGTCTTCTTTCATTACCTCTCCAAACCGGAGGGTTGTTATTCTGCTTTTATAGCTAGAGAAAGAGTTGGAGGTTATTATTCTGATTTGTATAGCATCTATTTATTGAACATTCTTTTGAGGAATTGCACATTTAAATGAGATGTAAAAGAAGTTATAAACAAAGCCAGGGAAATTATTTCCGAATGTGTATGTCTCTTATTCAGTTTATAATGGCTAGAATCTTTAAAAAAAAAAAAAAGGTGTTGGTCAGAACAATATGACATCTAGATTTGAGCTACATCTTTGGGAGGGAGTAAGATCTAAATGGGTGATAAAGCAGAAAGTGGCTGCACACGGTGGCTCATGCCTATAATCCCAGTATTTTTGGAGGCCAAAGTAGGCAGATCACTTGAGCTCAGGAGTTCGAGACCAGCCTGAGCAACATGGTGAAATCTATCTCTACTAAAAATACAAAAATCAGCTGGGCATGGTGATGCATGCCTGTAGTCCCAGCTACTCAGGAGGCTGAGGTGGGAGGATCATCTGAGCCCAGGAGGTGGGGGCTGCAGTGAGCTGTGATTGTGCCACTGAACTCCAGCCTGGACGACAGAGCAAGACCCTGTCTCAAATAAAATAAAATAAAACAGAAAGCATTCCAGCACAAAAGATAACATTTTTTAAAAAGTCCAAGAGCTGAGGAGAAATACAGAATGTGGAATGTACTGATGAGACGAGTATCCATTTTGGAGAGAGGCAGGAAGGGATACTGAGGGATGATGAGTGTGGGCCACAACTCTGGAGGGCCTGGACCATTCAATCAAGGTCTTAGAACCTGATGCCACGGATCACAGGGAAGAGACGGCAGCTCCTCAGCTAAGGGTAGCATGACTGAGGCTCTGCTGAAAGCATCACCCTGGGATTGACATGCCTGCTGGGAGGGAGGGGTTGAGCAGCAGTGCTCCTTTGGTGATTCAGACATGAAGCGATTGAACCCCACACACTCGTGGCAGCAGTGAGAATGGAAAGGAAGAGAGTGAAATTCCGGATAACCTCAAGGGTATTTAGGTGATACCCTTGTGTCTCATTGCTTAACTCCAAAAGGTTGACTTGGACTCTGGACTCTGGGTCTAGTTGCTTAACTGCAAGTTTTAAGGGCTAGGAGAATTGAAATGCCATTACTAGGAGGTCATACATTTGGCTTCGGGCATATTAAATTTGAGGTAACAAAGGGTTTCTCAGCTGACATGCCTTGAAAGCAGTGGGCTCAGACTTAGGTTGGGAACATCCTGAGCTAAAGCTGGCTGCCACCAAAACAGGTGGGAGTGGACATGCGCTGACTGTAATGCTCCCCAAGGCACAGCCCTGGGAATTGCTAATGCTGACCAGTGCTTTGCAGATCCCTGGGAGAAAGTTCTCTTAGCTGCAGTGTGGATTGGATTGCAAAACTGTGATCTGTTGAGGGGGTAATTTAGAAGAAAACGGGCTGGAAATCTTCCATCTATAGCCTACCACCGTGTTTCAGATATGAGGCTGAGGACACAGCCACACACTGCCAGAAAATGGGTTGTCATTCCTCCATCATGGAGGCAGTGCTTCCAGAGGTGACCCGTTTTTGCCAGCTGTCCTTCCTAAGCAGTCTCTTTCTACATCTTTTGGGAGATGAAAGAACCTCCCTGTAATTTCAACACAGCTGAGGAAGGAGTGTGCTGTCAGCCCTGGGGTTGGAATCGGCCTCCTTTGCGAATGAAGAGCTAAAGAGCCCTGCAAGTGCATGTCTTACATTATTACCCAGGAAACAACCCCTGTGCCAGTCATGAGAGAAACACATATAACAGCTTTGGGAAGATACTTATTCAAAACAAGCCCTAGGAAATATGCCTCAATAGATAAGTGCCAACTAAGCATTAAAATTTGGCAGGGTCTAGAGGCCTCATCCTGTCTTTGGTAGTATCAGGACCCTCTGATTCTAGCAGAACTCATAAAGAAACAGGACTAGCTTCCCCTAATAATTTAGTAAATATCAGCCTGGATTGTTTTACTGTCCAGAGGTGAATAAGCCAAAAAAAAAAGTTTCATACAGACAGGGGAGTGAAATTTTAAGGATTCAGGTAAAATCACAGTTTGAAAAGGAGCTACGAGCAAACAGTAAAAAAGTGTAAATGTTATCTATTTTGTATCCTGAATAAAATGTCATAAAAGCATAAAAGGCCTTGTGAAATCAGGTGAGAAATGTGGTGAAAAATAACTTAATAATCGTGATTTTAGAAAAAAACTTAAATTCAGAAATCAAATGAAATGCAAGTTGAAATGAAAAAGATGTAACTCAAATAGGGGACCAGAGCTGTATCTTTCCAGCATGAATATTAAAAGTAATAGAAAAAAAGTCTGCTTTGGAGTGGAAATTCAAATTAGAGGTATCAAAAAGGAATAAAAAGCTCTTTAAGAAAATGAAAGAATGGATCAAGGTAAAAAGCTACGCACTAAAAGATGATAGGTGTAGACAGATAATTTACCTTTATTGGTTTATCAGAGAAGTTATTTTGTCCAGACATTGACCAAACAAGCCACGAACATTTCCTTAGTCAAGAAAAATATTTATTTTCTCTTGTGTGGCAAGAAGTCCAGAGATAGACAGATCTGGGGTGGGAGGGCAGCTACATGATGTTCTAAGGAAACCCAGACTTTAGCCCATCAAATTTAGTGTGTGGCCCCAGCTTACAAGGTGGCTGCTGGCACTCCAGCCATCACAATCACATTCCAGATCTAACAGAGGAGTAAGGGGTGAATGCAGCATGTCAGATGAGTCATCCCCCCTCTTATAAAGCATTCCCAGGAGCTCCATCCGGCAACTTCCAAATTTATCTCATTAGATTCAAGTATGTCATATGACTACCCCCTCCCTGTAAGGGAGATAAAGCTTTTAAGAAGAGACCATTCCCAAATTAAGTCATGGTTGTTAGTAAGTGAAAAAAGAGTGAGAAGATACTGGTAGATAAATAACAGTCTATAACAAAAATCAGTAAACATAAATACAGTAACATAGGGGAAGAATCAATACACAAAAATATAATAAGTAAAGATTTTCCTTCACTGAGTAGGCAAATCAGAATTCTTCATGTTTCAGGTAAAGTCACTAAGAGCAAAAACCTATATACCTAGACATTTTAGCAAAATGCTCTGATACATTTTTTTTAAACTCTTAAATGTACCCAAGTGGAAAAACAATCAAGATTATCTACAAAGAATTTAAATTTAGGCTGCCCTCAGACTTCTTCACGATCACCAAAGGTAGAATAATACGTCAAGAGTCTTTTAATGCCATGTCTTACAGTTTGTTTAATGCCATTTCTTACAGTTTGTACAAAAAAAAAAAGGAACCAAAAAAGAGCCTTGGGGAAAAAGTCACAACACAAAAATGATAGTCACAGCCAAAACACTATTTATTAAAGTAAAGAAATCCCCCAAATATTGAAAGATTGAGAAAAGATGCCACTTAAACACCTGCAAAAGCCCAGTGTGGTGGTGCATGCCTGTAGTCTCAACGACTCAGGAGGCTGAGGCAGGAGGATCGCTCGAGCCCAGGAGTTCAAAGCTGCAGTGAGCTGATTGCAGCATTGCACTCCAGCCTTGGGGACAGGGCAAGACTCTGTCTTTAAAAAAATTAAATTTAAATTTAAGAACACTTAAACATAGATTTTTCCCAAAAATCTATAGATGGGGAGCTCATTCCATTCATATTTTAAAATAAATTTATTCTTAAAATTTAAGAATGAGATACTTGGGCTATTTAAAAAAAAACATAATTTAGGTAAGTGTGAATGAGTTAGAGAGACCTTGTGATTAATTATATTTTCCAAAGATGGACACAGCTGTATCTCCTAGCCTACATGTGACAATGTACAGCTCTCTGTTGAGAAGAATTCTTAAGCTAAATCTAGGCTCAGCAGAAAAGAATGGCTTACAATTATTAACATGCCAAGATGGAAATCAATAAGTAACGTTTTCATCCAATACCGCATAAAAAGAAAAACAAAAGACACTCATGCAAAATGTATTATTAAAAATATATATATATTTGAAAACCATAGATATAAGAAACTATGAAATAAAAGAACATCAGCATTCGATCTTGAGTTAAAAAACAATAAAATAGACAAATTTACAACCAATCTTATTTGAAAAAGAGAGGGAAGAACAGAGGGAGAGAGTAAGGGAAGGAGTGAGGAAGGAACAGAGAAAGAGAGAGAGAGAGAAATATAAAATTTTAAAACAACAACAAAAGAAATTAAAGTTACTAATAAACAGGAAACAATATTTATAAAAGAAAATGGTCAAAAATTTGAATTTAGAAAAATAGACAATTTTCTAGGAAAAGATAATTTGTCTCAACTAGAAATAAAAACTAAAGAGACCAATAACCATGAGATTAATGAATTGATTTATCAAATT
The DNA here is from genome assembly GCA_963573385.1 of Cacajao melanocephalus. Classification (NCBI taxonomy): domain Eukaryota; kingdom Metazoa; phylum Chordata; class Mammalia; order Primates; family Pitheciidae; genus Cacajao; species Cacajao melanocephalus. Next base: position 65,581 of record CAUYLG010064768.1, read on the forward strand.
GTTACAGAAAAAGGCATAAAGCCCAAGGAGATTTTCCAGGGAATAATAATCACGACATGATATTCATTTCCCAGGAGAATTTAAAAAGTTTATCAATTCATTTTATAAATTTCAAATATATAGTATAATAAAAATATAGACTAATCTTATTTATTCATTTATATATAAATGTATATATATTTCATATGTAAGTATATCATATATAAAACTAAACATATTGAGTCATCACAGAATTGAAAAAATAATAGTGTTCGGGTTGGGTGTATTTGAAGGCTGTAAAGAAAGTTTAATTCTAGGAAACTTATTAATGTAATAGATCCTTTCATTAGGTCAAACAAAAAAAACACACTAGTTAACTTTAGTAAATTCCCCCAAATTCAGTGTTTAGACATGATTAAAACACTGACAAAACTAGAAATAGAGTCATGTTTCTTTCTTATTAAAAGAAACGGAAACAAATAGCCCTTATTATTTAATAGTGAAAAACTAAATCCAGCTTAATTAAAGACAAGCGCTAAATAGAACCCTTTTTTCACCACTATTATTTATTATCGTTCTAATTTTAGTCAATTAGTTATAATTAGCTATAAATATAGTCAATTTAGTTATAAGCACCTCCCACTGCCAACTGAAGAAGGAAAGAAGGGAAGAAGGAAGGAAGGAACAGAGGAAGGGGAAGAAAGGAGGGTGGAAGGAAGGGAGAAGGGTAGAGAATTAAAGAGAAATATAAGCACTCAATTTCTTGTGTTAAGAGATAATAAAAAAGGAAAAAAATGCAGTCAATTATTTGTGTAAACTGTATTAATCAATTCAATGTTTCTAATATCTACTCCTCTCATAAAACAAAACCAAGGTACATTTAACTTCAGTGTCCAGTAATAAGTGAAAAGCTGAAAATGCAGGATTGGTCATTGGCGAGCCCAGCTGTGTGAGCTGGTCAAGCCATAGAAACACTTCAGGTCTCAGTGCTCCCATCTGCAAATTGGAGTTAATAATACTTCCCACACAAACTTGGAAGGATTAAATTTAAAAAAAAAATTTTTTTTTGAGACAGAGTCTGCTCTGTTGCCCAGGAGAGAGTGCAGTGGCGCAATCTCAGCTCACTGCAACCTCTGCTAACTGGGTTCAAGCGATTCTCCTGCCTCAGCCTCCCAAGTAGCTGGGATTACAGGCTTGTGCCACCACGCCCATCTAATTTCTGTATTTTTAGTAGAGATGGGATTTCACCATACTGGCCAGGCTGGTCTTGAACTCCTGACCTCAAGTGATCCACCCGCCTTGGCCTCCCAAAGTGCTAGGATTGCAGATGTGAGCCACCATGCCCGACCATGTGAAAATTTTATATATAAAACATACAGCAAAGTGCCACACTAAAGAATCAATACATAATAGATCCATACATATATACAAATTACTAAGTAGATTATTATATACCTAGTTATTAATAAAATACAGGTTGAGCATCCCTAATCCAAAAATCTGAAATCTGAAATATTGCAAAGTTTGAAATGTTTTCAATGCTGACCTAATGCCACAAGTGGAAAATTCCACAACGGACCTCATATACCAGGTCACAGTCAAAATGCAGGTGCATCACACACAGTTGATCCTGCCTGCGGATGCCTGTTGCTGTTGTTGAACAGCTGATACAGGTATTCTGGTGATGCTACTGTGTTGCTTAGTTACCCAGAACACATTGTTTATCACCGTATTAATGATGTGTCATATTGTTTTACTGTTGAGTACTGAAGTGCGAAGAAGTGTAAGAAAATGATTACTCATCATTTTCTTTGTAGCATACAAATTCTGAGTAGGGAACAATGGTGATGTCAAACACCCACAGATTGTCCATATGGATGCCTGAGATAGTGACACCCTTGCTTTCTGATGGTTCAATATGCACAGGCGGTTTCATGTATAAAATTACCAAAAATATTGTATAAATTACCTTCAGGATAAATGTATAAGGTATACATGAAACATAAATGAATTTCATGTTTAGATTTGGGTTCCAGCCTCAAGATACCTCATTGCGTATGTGCAACTATTTCAAAATTTGAAACACTCTAGGTCCAAGGATTTTGGTAAGAGATACTCAACGTATCATGCATATACAATGTCAAAAAATCTGAGAAGAAAATGCATGTAAAATATTGCTAAATGAACACAGGTGTTTTGGAGTGCCTAAAATCACACCTAAAATTATCTAAGTCAAAGCTTAGAAAAGTTGTATTTATGGTCATAGTGATTGCAATATTGCAGTGTATACAATCAGCCTTTCTTATCCATAAGTTCTGCATTTGTAAATTCAACCAACTGCAGATTGAAAATATTTGAGAAGAAATTGCATCTATATGAACATGTACAGACTTTTTCTTGTCATTACTCCCTAGACAATATAACACCTATTTACATAACATCACATCGTATTAGGTATTATAAGTAATCTCAAGATGATTGGAAGTATACAGGAGGATGTATGTAGCTTATGGGCAAATACTACACCATCATATATCAGGGACTTGAGCATCTGTGGATTTTGGCATTCACAGGAGGTCCTGGAACCAATCCCCCATGGATACCAAGGGACAACTGTATATGCTTAGAGGAAATTAAGACACTAATGGTCTTCCAGCTAGTCATTGCATTACAGATGGTTATTTTATCCTTTATCCTTTTTGTTTTGTTTTTTCAATTACCTATTTAATACAAGCATACATCAGAGATATTGCAGGTTCAGTTTCATACCACTGCAACAAAGTGACTATCTCAACAAAATGAATCATACAAATTTTTTGGTTTCCTGGTGCAGATAAAAGTTATGTTTACACTATACTGTAGTCTATTAGCAGTGCAATAGCATCATGTCTAGAAAAATAATGCACACACTTAATTTCAAAAATATGCTAAGAAATCCAAAAATTATCTATCTGGGCCTTTAGCAAGTCACAATCTTTTTGCTGGTGGAGGGTCTTGCCTCAGTGTTGATGGCTGCTGACTGACCAGGGTGGTGGTTGCTGAGGTTGGGTGGCTGTGGCAATTTCTTAGAATAAGACAACAATGAAATCTGCCCCATCGACTGACTCTGCCTTTCACAAAAGATTTCTCTGTAGCATGTGATGCTGTTTGATAGCATTTTACCCATAATAGAACTTCTTTCAAAATTGGAGTCAATCCTCTTAAACTCTGCTGCTGCTTTATCAACTAAGTTTATGTAATATTCTAAATCCTTCGTTGTCATTTCAATAATGTTCACAGTATCTTCACCAGGAATAGATTTCATCTCAAGATATCACTTTCCTTGTTCATCCATAAGAAGCAACTCCTCATCTGTTAAAAGTTTATGATGATATTGCAGCAATTTAGTCACACCTTCAGGCTCCACTTCTAATTCTAGTTCTGTTGTTATTTCCATTCCATCTTCAGTTATTTCCTTCACTGAAGTCTTGAACCTCTCAAAGTCATCCATGAGGGTTGGAACCAATGTTTTGCAAAGTCTTGTTTATGTTAAAATCCTGACTTCTTCTCATGAACCTCAAATGTTCTTAATGGCATCTAGAATGGTGAATCCTTTCCAGAAGGTTTTCGATGGACTCTGCCCAGATCCAGGACGAGAATCACTGTCTACAGAAGCTATAGCATTAAAAAATGTATTTCTTAAATAATAAGACTTAAAAATCAATATTACTTCTAGATCCATGGGCTACAGAATCTTAGCAGGCATGAAAACAACATTCACCTCCCTGTGTATCTGCATCAGTGCTCTTGGGTGACCAGGTGCATTGCCAATGAGCAGTAATATTGCGAATGGAATCTTTTTTCTGAGTGGGTTCAAATATTTAGTAAATCATGCTATAAACAGATGTGCTGCCATTCAAGCTTCATTGTTGCATTTATAGAGCACAGGCAAAATAGTTTTAGCATAATTCTTAAGGGACCTAGGATTCTTTCCAATGGCAAATGAGCATTGGCTTCAACTTAGTACCACCTGCATTCACACCTAACAAGCAAGTCAGTGTATTGTTTGAAGATTTGAACCCGGGGACTGACTTCTTTCTAGCTATGAAAGTCCTACGTGGCAACTTTTTCCAGTAGAAGGTTGTTTTATCTGCATTGAAAATCTATTTTTGGCCAGGTGTGGTGGCTCATGCCTATAAGCCCAACAATTTCAGAGGCTGAGGTGGGAGGATTGCTTGAGCCCGGGACTTTGAGCCCAGCCTGGGTAACGTAGTGAAACCTCATCTTTACAAAAAAATAACAAAATTAGCCCAATATGGTGGTGTGCACCTGTAGTTTCAGCTACTCGGGAAGCTGAAGCAGGAGGATCACTTGAGCCCAGGAAGCCGAGGTTGCAGGCTACTACATGCCAGTCTGTGTGCCAGAGCAAAACCCTGTCTAAAAAAAAAAAAAAAGGAAAAATCTATTCTTTTTTTTGAGACAGAGTCTTGCTCTATCACCCAGGCTGGAGTGCAGTGGTGTGATCTTGGCTCACTGCAACCTACGCCTCCTAGGTTCAAGTGATTCTCCTGCCTCAGCCTCCTGAGTATCTGGGAATATAGGTGCAAACCCCCATGCCCGGCTAATTTTTATATTTTTAGTAGAGTTTCAACATATTGGTCAGGCAGGTCTTGAACTCCTGACCTTGTCATCCGCCCACCTCAAACTCCCAAAGTGCTGGGATTACAGGCATGAGCTACTGCGCCCAGCCATAGGAAAATCTATTCTCAATGTAGCCACCTTCATCAATCATCTTACCTGGATCTTCTGGACAATTTGCTGCAGCTTCTCCATCAGCACTTGTTGCTTCATCTTGCTCTTTTATGTTTGAAGACGGCATCTTTCCTTAAACCTAATGAACTAACCTCTGCTAGTTTCCGACTTTTCTTCTGCAGCTTGCTCACGTCTCTCAGCCTTCATAGAATTGGAGACAATTAGGAACTTGCTCTGAATTAGGCTTTGGCTTAAAGGAATGTTGTGTGGCTGGTTTGATCTTCTATACAAGACCACTAAAACTTTCTTTATATCAGCAAGAAGGCTGTTTGTTTTCTTATCATTCATGTGTTCATTGGAGTAGCACTTTTAATTTCCATCAAGAACTTTTTCTTTGCATTCACAACTTGGCTAACTGTTTGGTGCAAGAGGCTTAGCTTTTGAGTTATCTCAGCTTTTGACATATCTTCCCCCAAGATTAATCATTTCTAGCTTTTGACATCAAGTGACAGACATGGGACTCTCCCTTCTACTTGAACACTTAAAGGCTGTTGTAAAGTTATGAATTGTCCTAATTTCAATATTATTGTGTCTCAGGGAATAGAGTGGCCCAAAGCAAGGAAGAGGGATGAGGGCATGGCTGATGGGTGGAACAGTCAGAACACACACCACATTTATTGATTAAATTTGCCATGTTATATGTGTGTAGTTCATGGGGCCCCAAAGCAATACATTAGCAACATCAAAAATCACTGATCAGAGATCACCATAACAGATATAATAATAAGCTTAAAATATTATAAGAATTACCAAAATGTGACACACAGAAACTAAGTGAGCACATGCTATTGGGAAAAAATGGCACCAATAGACTTGCTGGACTCAGGGTTGCCACAAATCTTCAGCGTGTAAGAAAAATGCAATATCTGTGGAAGTACAATAAAGTGAAACACAATAGAATAAGGTATGCCTGTATACTTGTTTTCAGCCAAAGCAATGGTTAGGTCGATTTTTTCTTAAAGGGCTAGTTAGTAAACATTTCAGGTTTTGTGGGTCTTACGGTCTCTGTCTTAGCTTGTCAGCTCTGTCACTGCAGTACGGCAGTAGCTCTAAGCACAATGTAAATGACTGGCAGGACTGTGTTCTAATGAAACCTTATTTATGAAAACAGGAGGCCAGCCAATTCAGTTTGCAGATCCTCACTCTAGATAATGATGTATATGTGTTATATTTTAAAAATGACATTTTTTAAGGTGGTGTAGCAAAAATCAAGAGAGTAATTTTTCTAGTGGCAGGGCAGAGATACAGATGAGGAAGGTTTGCACAATGCTTTATGGACAAGAGACAATAGAACCATTATGGAAGGAGAGAAGGAGCAATCCCTCAGAATCCAAAGAGACTCAAGTTAGTGGGGTTTCATTTAAATAAGAAAGTGATCCTCCTCAGTATAGCAGTGAGTAAAAACCAAAAAAAAAAAAAAAGCGAGAACAAACTCATATATATGCACACCTTGTATTTAATTGGATTTTGTCCCCAAAGCTTTTGGACCATTTCCCATGGCATGTTGAGGCGGCTGGAGGTTTTCAAAATGACTGCAAAGCTAGGTTAGAAAGCAAGGTCTCCTGGAGCTTAGATTGAGGAGGAAGTTATGGGCTCACCTCTCCAGGATGGGACAGGACTAGCCTCCATCCACCAGAGACCTTCCCAGCATCCCCTACAGAGGGCCGATTGGCTCCACTCATGGCAACTTATGTAGTAAATGCCTCACTCTTCTTGAATAAGTCTGAGTAATAGAAAATATTTCCTGTTATTGAGTCAAAATCTCCTACCCACTACTTTTCATTTTGGACTCAGAGCAAGGTAGGAGGTGGCAAGCCTCTCTGCCACATTCAGGTTTTAGTTATTTAGAGCCACGATCATGGTCTTTTTCCATTCATAGAAATCCTCTGTTAGGGACTGAATGTTTGTACCCCCCAAAATTCACATGCTGGAATTCTAACTCCCAGCGTGATGATGCTTGGAGGAGAAGCCTTGAAGGTAATTAGGTCATGAGGTTGGAGCCCTCATGAATGGCAATAGTTCCCTTATAAAAGATGCCCCAGATCGCTCTCTAGCCCTCTTTCCACCAAGCGAGGATGCAAGGAGTTCACAGCCTGCAACCCAGAAGGGGGCTCTTACAGACCCCAAGCACGCTGGCACCCCAGTCTTGGACTTCCAGTCTCCAGAACTGTGAGAAATAAATTTCTGTTGTTTATAAGCCACTCAGTCTATGGTATTTGGTATAACAACCCAAACTAAGACATCTTGAAAGCACAGTTTTCCTGCAGCAGACATTGCAAGTTGGAGACTTACAGTTACACTTGTTTTGGCCCACTGAGTATTGTAAAACAAATTGAATAAGAAAAAAATCGTTAAATTATAAAAATTTCTCTTAAAAATCCAATCTTTCAGCTGGGCGTGCTGGCTCACACCTGTAATCTCAGCACTTTGAGAGGCCGAAGTGGATGGATCACCTGAGGTCAGGAGTTCAAGACCAGCCTGACAAACATGGAGAAACCCTGTCTCTACTAAAAAAAAAAAAAAAAAAATACAAAATTAGCCAAGCCTGGTGGTGCATGCTTGTAATCCCAGCTGCTTGGGAGGCTGAGGCAGGAGAACTGCTTGAACCTGGGAGGAGGAGGTTGCGGTGAGCCCAGACCATACCATTGCACTGCAGCCTGGGCAACAAGAGTGAAATTCTGTCGAAAAAAAAAAAAAAATCCAATCTTTTGGTTTTCTTGGAAAAATTTGAAGAACTAGTAATACTGTCAATAACTGGCTTGAAGATAAGAAGCAACCAATGAGAGTTCCTGGCTACTCCCAGCCCCAAGTCCAGCACCGACTTTGCACCTCGCTTGTAGATGCCATCTGCCTGCACCCTGAGGACAGCTCCTGAAAAGAGTTAGCGAAGGGTGCTGCAGAGCACGAGCCGCAAGCCCAGAGACAGGTTCCGCTTTTAGATTTAACAAATGTAAGTTCTGTGGCCCTGGGAGATGGGTGCTCACAACGGGTTTCACTGTGTAGAAAATGAGTGGGTTGAATGGGACCCTGGCTTAGGTTCCTTACCCAGACAGCATTCTATGAATCTATAAATGGCTTAGTTAATTTTCAAATCTCACTGAGCTCATTGCCTGAAAATTGCCTGAAGTCATGAGTTCTACCTGCTAATAGCACTTTGAAAAAATAGTTTTGAAAAATAAAATATCCAGATCCCATAAAAGCCATTTGCAAATTCATACCAACATGTGCTAAATGTAAAAGCAGAGCCGTTCACTCTCTTTTGCCTTTAAAATGAAATTTCAAAGGCAGGAGTTCTAACAATTAAGAAAAAAATTTCTACCACAAACTTTCATGTTGCTATAAAAATAGTGCGTCGATTACATCATTTAGTAGACACAAATGAACACTTGAAAAGGGTGGAGTCAGGAGAGCAGAATGAAGGTTTTTCTATCTTAGAGTTTGATGCTTTTTCCTCCAGTTCCTACCCACCCCCAACCACTCTCACACCTGTAGATACAAGTTTGGGTTTAGACTGGTTTTATCTCTCTTGCCATAATCCCTCAACTTTCTCTATGTAGCTTAAATGGTTCATTCAATGCTCTCTCCAAGAAACTAAAACACACTCTAGAGTAAGGCAATAAGTGCCATTTAACTGAGAGCAGGACACAGACTTCCGGAGAGGAGGGCCTGGCCTTCCAGCCTCCCCTCCCAGCCCACAGCCCACCCTGTTGGAAGGGCTATGGTACCGCTATTCCATAGCATCAGGCAGGCAAGAGGGCTAGGGCTCATGTCCAATGTGGTCTAGAAACATCTGCCACCCTGGGCTCATCCACCTGCTTATGATGTGCACCAAGCCACCTCATTCCCTCCGCCCATGGGTAAAAACCACAGAAACTTGACTTTCAGGCCAAGTCTGAACCGCAGAATGTCCCTTGACACAGCTGTTCATGAAAATCCATATGGAATATTCAGACAGAAAATGCTCCCTGCTCCAGAAGATTCTCCAGATCCCTGGGAAAAAGGGAACTTGTTTCAAAGCTCAGGGTGACAGGGGAGAAGTTTCCTACAGCAGTGGTCTCTTGAGAAGTGGACCTGGTGCCTTGGGCCTAAGGGACCTAAGGTCAATGACAGACACACTCAGTTCTGGTAAAATTAAGTTTAAGCCAAGAATGTCACGATGGTTTCTAAGCTCCTGACAAGGGCAATGTTCTGTTTAATGACTAAACTGTGAGTAGCTCCAGAAGCAATATTGTAAAATTAAGGAGCTTGCTCTGTAAAGACAAGAAATGTGCTATGGATTCATTCACCGTGGTAACAACTCCAAGCCCAGCGTCTGGTACAAAATAGATGCCCCTTGAATAGTGTGAAAAATAAAATAATCACCCTTAAAGGCTACAACTTTTTCAATTTGCCTTCTCAAATTAGACATTTCTTCATGGGAGGGATTTAATTCTGCTTTGTCTTTGGACATTTTCACCTTTAACCATAAGCAGATTATTGTCTAGATGGAAAAATCCCACACACAAAAGAACTGAAATGCTTTTCACATAATAGCTCAAGAAATGTTTTCGGAATAAGTAACTGAAAATGACTTGAAAATAACCAGAATTTTTAAAATTACATACATGTTTTTATATATGTTCTATATATGTGTGTGTATGTAATTTTTCTATATATTTGTGTATAGATGTGTGTATATATACACATACATATAGGACTTTTTTATTTTTAGATTAGTGATTTAGTAGTTCCTTGGTCAAATTTCTCTTTAGAATCTTGAAGCTTAACATTTATTATACATATAATGATATTTTTCTCCTTTTCTGGGAAAAAGAAGGAAATAACAATTTGTGAATTTCCACTGTTTTTCCCAAGGATGTCACACACACCATGGTCTGAATGTATGTTTCTAAGAAAGTAAATTTTACTTTATTCCTATGAGAGAGGTCTCATCAAACAGTTGGTTACTTGCTGTTGAAAGTTGTTTTTAAGGCAGGAGAGGAGCACTGCTAATAAGCCCCTTTTTCTGGGTCTCTGAGTCCTTTGAAATTCTGAAATTTCTACTCTTGCTTCTTTGAGACGATCTAGAAATTAGACCTGGCCTAAAGAAGGAAGCTCCTCAGACACTGGTAAGAAGGTAACACTAGTGAGCATCACCTGGAAGGAGTTTTTGGGGCAATTCTCGCTTAGGTCTGACACTATTCATGGCAGAGGTGGCGATCAGGAGAAAGACGGATTTGCACTGCAGAAAACCAGGCTCTACCTCTGACTTTGTGAACCTGAGAAAGCTCTGCAGTCCTCGGCTTTGCTCATTTATAGAACAAGGGTATTAGAAATTTAAGATGCCAGCTATGTACTTCATTCATTCATTAAATGGTTACTGAGTGAAGAGCACTGTTCTTTGCCCTTGGAGAATCAACAAACAAAGAAAAATCTGTCCTTGTGGAGTGCACCTCTTCTAACTTTCTTCTTACCTTTGTGGTATGCATTTTGTGGATACACACACACAGTGTATAGCATTCTAGAAGCAAAGAATTGCAGACCTTCTCACTCTTAGGTTGTTTCTTGAGCTCATTTCACATTCAGAGAAAAAAGTACCTGCTGAGGCATATACTGGGACAAATATTTTCAGAAATACTAAGAGAAGTGGGACATAGCCCTTAAACTAGAGGTACTCAGCATTTATTTACTAAAAGACAGGAGAGTGAAGAATAAGCAAATAACAATACTCATTCTAGGAGAATTCATATCCTATTAGGAAACTGAGTGATGGACTCTGCTAGGACGTAAGGTTTAAGCTAGATCTTAAAAATGGGTCAATTTACAGTGGAGAGTCTAAGAGTAGAAAACAGCATCAGAAAAAAGTACACAACTACAGAAAAGCACAGAGGATATTTGGAGAATAGGAAAATGATTCACTTGGCTGCCACAGAGGGTCAAAAGGGTGCAGGGGACGTGGGCTGGCCAAGGCCTACATCCCGACGATGCTGGCCTAGGGAATTGTGTACACTTTGGCCACTCCTGAGACCTTTGAACAGAGGAATGACCAAGTCAGTGTGGCCCAGAGGAAGTAGGAATTGGAGGGCAAAGAACAGTTTTTGTTTTTGTTTTTGAGACGGAGTCTTGCTCTGTCGCCCAGGCTGGAGTGCAGTGGCGCGATCTGGCTCACTGCAACCTCCGCCTCCCTGGTTCAAGCAATTCTCCTGCCTCAGGCGCCCAAGTAGCTGGGACTACAGGTGCATGCCACCAGGCCTGGCTAATTTCTGTATTTTTAGTAGAGATGGGGTTTCACCATATTGGCCAGGCTGGTCTCAAACTCCTGACCTTGTGATCCACCTACCTTGGCCTCCCAAAGTGCTGGGATTACAGGAGTAAGCCATCATGCCCAGCCTAGAGCAGTTTTTATCAAGTCCTGGCAGCAACAGTAACAACTAAGTGATTCAACTCAACAATAATTGAGTTGCTGGATGCTGTTTGCTGGGTGCCGAGGAAGCAAAGACAAGCTCAAGCTAGCCTCTCTCATTAACTATTAGAGAACACCAGCCAGGAGAAAAATGCAGAGTTTCAGGATCAACAAAATGTCCAGGCAGGAAGCAAGACCCCCAGCCCCTCTATGTAGAGGACGGGAGAATAGTATATGGAATAGGAAAGACGTATTTTCAGAGGATCCCAAGACCTGAAAATATCATCCAAACTCGAATCCAGCAGCTTTTAAAAGGGTTCTATCTGCCCAAACGTGGGGGCTCATGCCTCAGCACTTTGGGTGGCTGAGGTGGGTGAATCACTTGAGGCCAGGAGTTCCAGACCAGCCTGGTCAACATGGTGAAACCCTGTCTCTGCAAAAAATACAAAAATCAGCCGGGTGTGGTGCCACACACCTGTAATCGCAGCTACTCAGGAGGCTGAGGCAGGAGAATCACTTCAGCCTGGGAGACAGAGGTTGCAGTGAGCTGAGATCATGCCACTGCACTCTAGCCTGGGTGACAGAGTAAGACCCTGACTCAAAAAATAAAACAACCTTCATAGAGAAAATTCTGAGGTTGGATTTCAGCTAAGGAGAGCACCCGTTACATCATTCAGTCCGTCAGCAAACATTCAGTGTGGTGTGTAATATGTTCCAGATACTGTTCCAGGCACTGGGTAAACAAATAGGTTCCTGCTCCCATGGAGATTACAAGTTAGAAGGGGAGATAGATAATAGAAGATAAGCAAGAAGCTGTATAACAAACTGTGTGGTGCTAAGTGGTATGAAGAAAGCAAGCAAACAGGCAGATGGAAGACAGCACATTGGGTGTGGTCAGAATAAGCCTTTCTGAGGGTGTGATAAAGGGGATCAGGATGCAGGTGGCTGGGGAATCATCCCTCCAGGTCAAGGGAACAGTATTCGTACCTGGCATGTTCTAGGAAGAGCAAGGACAATCGGGGAATGGGAGAGTGGCAAGACAGGAGTTACGCAGAGCCCTATAGGCAAAGTAAGGAGTTTGGGTTTCATCCAAAGAGGTAACCCAGTGTTCACTCTGGGAGGAGAGGGACTTCTGACTGTTTTGCTACATCAGTCACTGTGATCCCGTGATCCTGCTACATCCCAGCACCTAAACCAATGCCTGACACACAGCAGATGTCTAGACAGTATTTGTTGAATGAATGAACGAATGAGAAGGCTTCCATTTTTAAAGGGCTCGTTTGGGCTGCTGTATAGGGAACAGACTGCAGATGAGCAAGGACTACAGAAAACCAGTTAGGAAAGCTCACTGGGTCTTAGACAGGGATGGCTGTTGCTGGATGGAGAAGGAGAGAAAAGGGAGAGAGATTTGCTGAAAGCTAGATCTGGGTGAGAAAAAAGTCAGGAGGACTCACAGGTATTTGACCTGAACAACTGGAAGGACAGAGTTATCCCTGCCAGAGACGGAGGGCACTAGAAGAGAAGCACGTTTATAGAGCGAAACCAGGGATTACATTTTGCACATGTTAATTTTAAGCTTACGTGGCATTCAAGGGGAGATGCTGGGCGGTTGCATTTTCAAGTCTGGAGTTCTGGGAATGAGTCAGGGCTGATGAAATAAACTTGGAATCATGAGCATGAAGACAGTGTTGAGACTGAGAGAAGGAATTTAAATAGGAAGGGAAGAAATCTGAGAGCCAAGGCCTGGGGAATCCCCACACCCGCATTTAGAGGTCAAAAGTCAGTTGAAGTCAGTAGGGGTAAAAACTCCGGGTTCATCCGAAGAGCCTGAGAGAGAAGAGCCAGAGAGGCTGCAGGAACACCAGGAGAATCGGGTGTCCTGAAAGGAGCCAGTGGCTTAAGAAAGAGAGAGTGGCCCCCCACAGCCCCATGGAAAATGCTGCTGAGATCAGCAAAGCTGTGCCCTTGTACTTCATGAGGTAGAGATCGTTGGTTGAACGTAATGACAACAGGAAGGGGAGCAACGGGGACAAGTGCCGCATACCTGATCGAGGTGCTCTCAGGACAGGCAAAAGGTGAGAGGAGGCAGAAACACAAAAGCAGCTTCAAATAAGATGGTGATCTTCTGGTCGCAGTCTGCGTGGTGGGTGTGTGTTGCATTTTGCTTCATACATTTCATATATGTTCGATGTGTTGTTTGTTGAAATAAAATATGTCTTTAGGGGCTGAGATGGAGGGAGCGAAGAAGGCCAGTAGGACAACCTTTCTGAAGCAGATTCTTTAAAAGGGAATAGAAAATCAATCATGGGGGATGTGGAGTCAGGCAGGGGTTTTATAAATGTCATATATCACAGTACATTTATATGCCAATTATTTCCTTATCATCATCCCATTTACATGCAGGTCCTATGCCCGGTCACGTAGAGGGGACACTGAGGACAATGCTGGGGGGTGGGCAGGGGGAAATAAAGCTGGCAACAATCCTCAAAACAATTTTTTTTTCAATTTCAAAAAGCTCATTTCTCCAAAAATAACTTGTGTTCAAAATAGAGGTAAAATATCATTAAGTAGTCTTAAGGTTTGATGGTAAAAGGAATTATGAATAATGGTAAAGAAAAAATGAAGTCCTTTTGAAGAGAATAACGTATTGACTACATCCTGTGGTTTCTTCAGCTCATCTGTGTGTTACAGGAAAGAGGATGAGGAATCACTTGCTGATTGATTTCATCAGTTCTGGTACTGATGGCACTGAAGCAAGGTCTTAGATGTTTGATATTATTCTCCCATCTTTCCCTCTGTTAACCTAGATCTCTGAATTTTGACAATGTGTAGGGCTGAGATTTCTGTTTTGCAAACTGCTCTGACTTGAATCCCCAAAGCAAAAGCAGGGAACATCCATGCACATTAAATGAGTGCCAATTTCAGGACAAAATGATTGAATTACAATCCCTGGCCATGGATGTGAATTTTGATCTTTTTTTTTCTTTCACACACATGATATTTCCCTGACATCTGTGCAATACAAATATATCTAGAAAGTGTGAAATAGAAAATCTGCTTCACTAAATATATAAAAGGGACCCCGAATGAAGTCTCCATGATGGCATTTGTCATCATGGGCACAGATGGCGTCCTTTCCCAGCTCTTCCCCCGCCCCCCTGATACCGGCTTAAGTTCCATCCACTGAATTCTCCCTGCATATCACATGCATAGATGCCTGATAACACCAGGAGAGCCTGTCTGTATGCCACATCCTTATTTTTCAGGCCTCAATATGCATCAAGCTTCAGGCCAATAAATCAGGAAAAGTATGGGTTCTGAATGAATAATGCAAACAGTATATACCACTTGTTGCTATGGGAATCCAGATGACCTAGGAGCTTAGTGATCTTTGTCATACGTTGCCAGTAAGTAATGGCATTATTGTCATTCTCCCTACAGTGCCCATGTCACAGAACAGGACAATCACTTACCAATACCCACACATTCAAACACTATGGGATGGGATATATAAAATCGCCAATATGCTGCTTTGCTTCCTAAAATATTTAAAGAGGCTTTAAGACACCTAAATGCATTTAGGTTCCAAATGGTGGTCAGAAAGTCTGTGAGAAAAGGACATAAATGATCAACAAAATCGTTAAAAGACTTGATCTGCTTCTACGCCTCATTGTGTCTTAACCTGGAAAAGCAATGGTCATAAACCTCAGAAAGTAGAAAAGCTTGAGCTGAGTAAGGAGGTTGTGAAGCTCTGACTCCTGCCTTTGGTGGGGCGGGGGTAGGAAGGTGGCAGTGTACTACTGGCATATGGTTTATGTATGTGGGGGATGTTATAGGAAGTTGGGTGGAGCTAAAGAAGTGGAAAAAAGGAGCAAAGTGAGGAACCAGAGAGAAACTGAAAGGGAAATTTGTTGGATGAATTGCAGGGAACACTTTGACCATAAGAGTTATTCAGCTGTGAAACAAACTCATTGGTGAGAATAAAAATGCTTGGAACCTTGACTATTAAACCCCCAAATTCTAAAGATTTTGTATATTTTGGAGATTGCATACTTTTTCCACCACCGCATTCCCCACTGGGGACAAGAAATGCCACAAATCTTCCCCTTTCATATAGTAAATTTAGTTTTACCAATAAAAAAGGATTGCTATAGAAATGTATAAAGAATAGCTTTAACAGAAGGCTCAAAGTAGTTATTAGATAACCCACAGGCTGACCCATGTAGCCTTAATTATTTCTTCTCTACATCTTGCCAGGTTAAATTATTTTTAATATTTTTCACCCTTCAATTTGCTCAACTAAATAAACTAACAAAAATAATCCCAGAATCATGATGTTAGAAGTGACCTTTGGGATTATTTGGTTCAGCTTTCTACTCTTGAAGAAGAAACTAACCCTCAAAGAGGAAAAGTGACTTGAAGAAAACCCCACAGAACATTTCATATTGTTTTCTCTAAAAGTTCATGAACCTCAAATGTGCCAGCGGCTGCTTTGCAGAGAGGACATACTGAAACTTCCTGGTTTCCTAATGTAGCTTGTCATGATTTTTAGAATGGAAAAGGAAGCAGGTAAACGGGAAAGAAGCAGGTGTCTGTAAGTCTGTAAGTCACACTTGTTAGTCTAGAAACCTGCCTGTTGGGAGACTCAGTCAAGTTTGGCTGGCCCAGTAAAGACAGTTGTCTCTGGTCTAACTGTAGGTCATTTCAGAAGCACTTAACAGTCATTCAGCGTTGTTTGAGCAAACAATGGGTAGACATTCCTTAGACGTGTCCATCATCCCAGCAAGCTCTGGTTGATAGAATCAGGACTTAGAGAAAAGGTGGGCAGAAGGGTGCACCTCTTTTGCTAAGTATGGATTAGAGAACAGAGTGCTTGGGCCAAATATGTATCCTTCTAAGGCCAGAGCAAGACAGAACAGAAGAGTTATCAGATAAATTTTGTCAAAATGGATAATCCAGATCATTCGAGGAAAAAAATAAATAACCCAAACCTACAGCATTTGAACTAATTCTCTTCATGATTTTTTTTGTTGTTTACTGAGGGTGGGTGGAGCCTCTCTCAGAGGCAGCATGGTGGAAGGCCTGGATTTGAGTCCTGGCTCTCCGTTCCCCTTAAGCATCTTACATAACCTCTCTGATTCCCCCAGCTGACTCACAAAGTGAAGGATTCCCACCTACCTCCTGCCTATACAATTAACCAGCATTTTTATGAACTGAAATCCACTCAATAAATATTTCTGAGAACACATGATGTACCAGGCAAACTGCTAGGTACTGGAGAGATGAATATAAACATGTCCTCGTTCTGAAGAAGTTCATCCCATATTTAAGATAAGGAGACTGTTGCACATTTACAACTCAGATAACTGCAATATGATAAGTGCTACCTTAGGTCTATGAACAGAAAGGCTATGGAAAAACAGGAGAAGAAGTGGTTAATTATGCCTTGCAGGGACTGTAATTTCAGGATGTTATTTTGATTATAACTTAAAACAAATGAGTGCACAACTATGGAAAATTGTATGGCTAAGCATGAGTCAACAACCAAATACCTTGACTATACTTAAATTATAAAAATTACCATAAGAGCATGAAAACGCTGCCTGCCTGCCTGTTTAGAACAATCATCGCTTCACCCATTTTTTATAACAAGCAACGGTGCTAGCAAGTTTTATGAGGAACACCAAATTACATCAGAGAAAGTAAGTCTCATGCCATTGTCAATTACTGCATAGGCTGAAACAGCTATCTAGAGTCTCTCATTAGAAACAGACAACAACCAATTATTGGAAAAAGCGAATTCTCAATTATCCAAGACAGCTGGAATGAATAACTCTACAAAAGGAGAAAACCTGTTATCCAATCAATTCAGTTTTCTTCTCTTTTCTCCAACCCCCCACCAAATGTTTTGCAATACTGGAAAAAGAAAAAATGACCTGTTTGAGTTGGTGAGTAATTTCGCTTATGGGGAAAATGCAGACACTTGGGTTTTAAAAGCTGCGAGGTATAAAAATAAGCCACAGATTCTATAATCAATCCTTGGTTTGCTTACATGGTTCACGTTGTAATTATTTGCCTTTCCAACACTGAGTAACTTTTCTTACTCCTCTGTCAGTTATCACAGAATGCTGGAACCAGAAAGAACGATAGAAACCAGCCAGTTCAACTTCCTTTACCGTAAGGAATGAGACTGAGGCTTGTCTTTCCATATCACACCTGGCCTTTTAATATTTCTTTTGTTAACAATCATATCAGATGGAACCATAATAGAAGGTAAAGCTCAAAATGATCTTGTAATACATCCATCTTTGAAAGCCAGCGTGTGAAAGGAATCAAGTCAAATGATGCTGTATACACAAATAGCAGCAGCTGCAGTCCCTCTGTATTGATGCATTGATGGGCTGTTCCAGCTCAGGATGTGGCCTCCCTACCAAGTCAATAATGTCACAATCTAAACAAACTTCAGCAATTTGCCTTCATGAAAAAAACTATCCCAGACAAAAAAAGAGAACCGTCGTTCCACAAAGCAGCCAACCGCACTAGACTGGGATTATACTGTGGAATTAGTCAGAACGTGGTTTATTAAATGAAACACTCTAACGGCCAATTTGCCTGGAGGTCTAGGAATTAAAATAGAGCTTTGTTTTTCCCATGCCACATTCCGGAGGAGGCAGCAAGCGGAGGAAACGGGCAACAGGGACTTCTACCACAATCTATCTCTCCACCAAACAGGCACGCACATTCATACCAGGGTGGGCATGTGGACTCTAATCCCTTCTTAGTGGAAAACACACATTTTAAAATGCATCCCCAATCGAGAATGAATTACCGTAATAGCCACAGTCGGAGCGAGTCCGCTGATGAGAAACGCAGATCTGGCCACCTGCTTTGAGACGACTTGGACCACAACACTGACGGGGTCTTTAAAGGTTGGCCTTTTTGGGTAGGGCATCTGCCCTCCTAAATCGCATTCAAATCCCAGGAAAAGAGAGTAGATGCCTCCCTCAATTTTTGAACTATGCTGCTCTTCCTGTATCCATTTCTGCCGAACACAGCATTGACATCTTTTCAAAGAGAAGGGGGAAAAAAACAAGGGGAGAATCGCACCACTGCAGATCCCAAGAGAAGTAAGCACAAAACTACAGCAACGTCAAACAATATCTTCTTCGGCAACTAAGAAAATCCCCACATGCTATCGGGTGTCAGCCCAATGCTGACTGAGGCGCGCGGTGCCTGGAACCACAGGAAGCCAGGCATCTCTGCAGCCTGTGTCCCTGCCAGCTCCCCCTACGCGCTGAAATTCGGCAGGGAAGAAGTTACGGTGCCCAGCCTCTGTGTGCAAGACAGAGACACCGCGCATCCATGGCTCTGAAAACCAGCCAAGTGGCCGGGACGTCAAAGCAGCAGAGCAATCAGAATGCCCCAGAGCCGGGGATGGAGGGGCCACATTGTTTGAGCCCTCGGATTTTGCTGCATTGGCACCGCCTGGGAACGTAGGGGTAGCAGGAAGCGCACCTCCAGCCAAAAAAGGACCGGACGCATTTTTTTTCCCCGGGCGGCTCCCTCCTTGCCTGTCTGCAAGTCGCAATACGGTAGGCGACATGACGGGCTGCTCCCGCTAAAACTCAGGTGGCAGGCCCGGCTGAGCGGCGCAGCCGGCCGGGAACCTGGAAGCGCTGGGGGAGCACCCACGCCGCGCCTCCTCCCGTCCTGCACCATCCACGGGAGCAAGGGCCGGACCTGGCCACGCGCCCCTCGAGCGAGCACCGGCGAACCCGTGCGGATGCTCCGGGCGCTCGCTGGGTTAACCACGGGCTTTACATGCAATACAATTGTTCAAAAGCGAGCCCAAGGCGAAGCGCAGATCCAAAGCTTTGGTTCACAAGGGGTGGGTGTGGGCTGGGAAGGGGGATTACGTAGGTCTCTCCGCCCCCTCCCCTGACACCTCCTCGCCACTGGGAGGGCGCTGAAGGGCGGGGGAGGCGCTGCGAACCCGCTTGGGGGCTTCTTTGTTTCTCTCCATGCCCCACAGAAGGGCTGGGTGCGCCTGCCGTACCTAAGCTGGGGTCGCCACCCGGGGATGCTGGTCCTGCCCGGGCGGCGGCGCGTCCCAGGCTGACAATTGAACCTCGCGGGAGAAGCGAGAGGGTGGGGAGGAGGGTGGATCTCGGCCCCGGGAAGGGAGGGCGCTGCCGGGGCCTCGCGAGCGACTGGGAAGCCGCCCAGAGAAGGGCGGGGGGAAGGGGCGGCAGGCAGTGTCCCCTCGCGACGCCCGCTTACCTTGGCAGCCCTGGTCTGGGCACAGATCATGCTCCCGTCAGCGCACAGGTTAGAGCTGGGGGGCGCACGTGCCCCGCATAGTGCGCCGGGAGCCTGGGACTTGCTGGGGAGGAGACCCTGGCGACCGCCAGCTCTCGCTGCGCTCTGGCTGCCGGGTGCCCCGAGCGAGCGGCGGCCACGGCTACTGTCACGGCGGAAGGGCGCGCGCCGCTCGACGAGTGTGTGCGCGAGGAGGGGGCCGGTTCGGTCAGAGACGCCCGGTGTTCCGGCTCCAACAACAGCGCCTGATGCGCGGTAACGCAGCACACTTCATCGCTTTATCCTCCCGCTTGCTTCCCCTCCCTCCCTGCCTGCTCCTCTGTGGGTACCAGACTCCAGAACCAACCACAAGCCGGGCTTGCTCTCATTAGCGCTGCCCCGCCCTGCAGCCTCCGCGCACCCCCACCCCCGCCCCAGCGGTAAATATATATTGATTCTTGTTACCGCCGGCCCCATCCTTCCAACACCCGGCACGCGTACTGGGCAGATCCAGCACCAACCCCGGCTCCTCGGCCCTTTTGTGTGTGTGCAAACAGTGTAGCAGAAAGGATGCGGTACAGACACTCTAGGCGGGTACCCTGTGACAGGTGTTCTTGGCCTCTGTCTAACACACTTTCCTCTCTTACCTTACACTCAGTTAAGAATGCTCAGAGGCACCTTTCAGGAACCGTCCTGTATTTGCACAACAAGCACACAAAGCAAACATCGTAATGACAAAAGCAAAGGGGTGAAAATCGCCCCAGATGATCTATTGTTGGGCAAACCTAGCTCCCAAACTGGGTTTTCTGTTACACTGCACACAGTGTCAGAATGCTAGAACTAGGGACAGCCAACTGAGATGCAAAGAGAAGTGAAATGCTGGTTACTGTTGGTGGCTCGCTGCTCCATGTATGCACATTTTTGTGCATTTGGTCGACATTTGGTTTGTGTATGTTCACATAAAATGCAGAGGCTTTGAGCACATAATCTTTAGAGCCGGGGATTCTATGAACCAACCACATTCTGTACAATGCTGATTTATTCCTTCCTATTATTTTGCCCAGCATCCTCTACATGAGCTTTTTGGTTTTCGTTTTTGTTTTTTTCACTTTCTGAGAAGTTATTTTCTTTCCCATATCCGGAACCCTACCTCCTCTAGAATAAACAAAGGCTTCACCCTGACTTCAGAACTCCTTACTGAAGACCTGAGTACAGACTTCCCAAAATCAAGCCTCCTTCCCCTTCCACCCACACTGCACAGTGGCTAGTTTCTAAGCGGCTCTCATTCTACTGACCTGCCTCTTGACATTGATTTCACTCTTACAACTGGAACTTTCCAGAAGTGGGAACTCCGGACAATGTGAAGGCAGCTTCACCAGCTGTGCCCCTTTCTGCAAGGAGGCACAGCCCTTCTCTTTCCTTATTCTACTTGGGGTGCCCAGTCCTTTCCTGACAGACCGTTTTCTTTGCCTGACAGCAGTCAGATCTTCTGGTCAGATGAGCTCAAAGCAGACCACTTTTCGAACCTCAGCTACCAATCCACGCAGAAAGCTGTGCGCACATTTCTCCGGATTTTACACTTGGATTAGTATCAACTCCTATATGAAGAAAACTCTCCGAGAATAGACTTGGACAGGCTGTGGCAGTAAACAGCAACAGCAACCAACCATGTGATGTTTCCAACCAGAGACTTGAAAGAAAACAAAAATTCTAACATAAACCATGGTTTCTAAATTAGCACAATGTCACCAAACCACAATAAAGGATATATTTTTTTACCTCAACTAATTGCCAGGATGTTCACCTCATTATTTTCAGTGAATCAGCATCAACTTGGCTCAGAGATGTTTGCTCTCTGTTCTATCCATCATGGAGATGACTTGACAAGTCAACATCTCTCATAGAAGTTATTGATGTAGCAATCCTTGTGGTGTGCTTTATTCTCCCCTGAGGAGTTGCTTTTATTATACTGAAGACAAAAGATATTAAAGTAGCGGTACACAAAATTTCACATCCTGAGTAGATAAAGAAGAACCTTGTAGGGCAACTTCTACAGGTCAAGTCCAATGGCAACATATACAGACTCCTTTGTATTTTCATTTTTTATTTTTATTTTTTAAATTTTTTTGTGACAGGGTCTCACTCCAATGCCCAAGGTGGAGTACAGTGGAGCAATCTCCATTCACTGCAACCTCCGCCTCCCAGGCTCAAGCAACCCTCCCCTTTCAGCCTCCTGGAGTACCTGGGAGTACAAGTGTATGCCACCATGCCTGGCTAATTTTTTTGGGGGGTGTGTGTGTATTTTTGGCAGAGATGGGGTTTCACCAAGTTGCCCAGTCTTGAACTCCCAAGCTCAAGCGATTCTCCTGCCTCAGCCTCCCAAAGTGCTGGGATTACAAGCGTGAACTACTGGTCCTGGCCTGCATTGCTTTTTATTCCTAACAGTCCGCCTGTAGTCTGGGTAGCATGATCCTATTTTACAGAAGAAAGAAAAATGGTTATGTAAGTTCTGTAATTTCCTTAAGGTCTTGTTTCAAGCAGAAGACCTTGAATCTAGAGTTTGCAAATGTCAGCTACCCTAACCTTAAAGAAAAGAATCTTTGGTGGAGAAAGGAAAAGATATGGTATGAATTTTAAAGCCATCTTAGTAGTCATATTTATTGTTTCTAAGGTACTCAAAATACTGTTATAAATACAATAATAATAAGTCACAGTCCCGATACGCCCCTCCTAACATTAACCTTATATAATGGCATAAAGTGATGAAGGCATTTCGAGAAGCATATACAAACACCTGTGTTATCATAATGCCCATGCAACCATGTCTTCCACATTTTGTAACTCGAGGCCCAGGAGGACTCAGAGAGGGGCTGACAGGCTTGCTCACCTGCTCATCTCAGGCCAGGTGCCCATAAAGGCCAGCAAACAGAATGCCATTCACAAATGGTCCCTATAATGCCGAGAAAATGATGACTTGAACCGAGCAGGGGCTTTATCTTTGAGGACAGGCCTTCACCGTAATGTCAGAAGTGAGTGCACTATAACTCATGGAGGAATCTCACACAGTCTCTGCACAGGATCAAATTGTAGCCAATAATACAAGATTGTCATTCGGACTTTCCTAATGACTAATGATGGTGAGCATCTACTTTTGTGCTTATCTTCCATCATCTATCATCTGTAGTAAAGTGTCTACTCAAAATTTTTGCTCATTTTTAAATGGGTTGTTTGCTTTTATATTGTTCATTTTTGAGAGTTCTTTCTATGTTCTAGATACAATGTCTTTGTCAGATAAGATTTCTGAATATTTCCTCCCCATCTGTGGTTTGTCTTTTCATTCTCTTAGTAGTTTCTGTCATAGGGTAAACGTCTTTAAAGTTGATAGAGTTCAATTTATCAACTTTCATGCTTTTGGTATATATCTAAGAACTCTTTTGACTAACCAAGGTTATAGAGAGTTGTGTTTTGCTTTATAAGTTTTAAGGTTTTACATTTTACACTTAAGTATTTGGTTCATTTTGAATTCTTACTATTTTTTAGGTGTGAGGTATAGATGGTGACTTTTTTATTTGTTGACTTATTTGTTTTTGCACATGGGGTGTCCAGTTTTTCTAACACCATTTATTGAAAAGATGATCCTTTCTTGATTGAATTGCTTTTGCAACTTTTCAATAATCACTTGGCTATATTTGTGGGAGTCTCTTTCTAGATTCTCTATTTTGTGCCTCTGATCTGTCTTTCTATCATTTTACAAATACACTATTTTGTAGACATATACGGCCTTAAAATCAGGTAATGTGAACCCTCCAATTCTGTCCTTTTTAAACATTATTTTGTCTATTTTCATTTCTTTGCCTTTTTATATGAATTTAGGAATGTTTGTCAATATCTACAAAAAAATTCCTACTAGGATTTTGATTGCAACTGTGTTAAATTTATAGATCAATTTCAGAAGAATTGACATTTTAACAATCTTCCAATTTCTGAATACTTTCAACCAACAAACTTAGCATTTCTCTGCATTTATTTAGGTTTCCTTTGATTTATTTCATCAGTAGTTCAAGTTTTCAGCATGTAAATTCTACACAGATTCTAAGAGTTTCCACATAGATTCTAAGAGTTATATTTTTTGGTACTATTGTAAAAGGTATTGATTTTAATTTTGAATTTCACTTTGTATTAAAGTATACTTAGGATTTGTTTTAATTAAGTATGCACATGCAGACATACAGACATGGAAATTTGTTTCTCCTCAAGAGAGAAGTTTATACTCACAGATCCCTAAAACAGGTAGCATGACATACCGCGCAGGGCCACAAGGGGAGCTCCTGGGTCAGCCAGGAGGCAGAAGCCACCGGGGAGACCATGGCTCAGAGCCTCTATTTATTTTTATTTTTATTATTTATTTATTTTTTATTTTTTGTGAGACAGAGTTTCACTCTTGTTGCCCTGGCTGGAGTGCAATGGTGCAGTCTCAGCTCACCGCAACCTCCACATTCCGTGTTCAAGCAATTCTCCTGCCTCAGCCTCCCTAGTAGCTGGGATTACAGGCACGTGCCACCATTCCTGGCTAATTTTGTATTTTTGGTAGAGATGGAGTTTCTCCACATTGGTCAGGCTGGTCTCGAACTCCCAACCTCAGGTGATCCACCCGCCTCAGCCTCCCAAAGGGCTGGGATTACAGGTATTAGCCACCACGCCCAGCCAGAGCCTCCATTTTGTATCCCGTGGGAAAGAATGGTGAGGCAGGGCAGGCCAGGTTGAGCAAGTCTAGGATTTGATAGTTTCAATATTTCAGTGGCTGTGGGCTACAGAGGTGCTCTCTAGTTGTCCTGTACTTGTCCTTGGGGAGATTTAGGGCAAGGGAAACTGGCTTGCTGTGTGAGTTGGATAAAGGAGGTGGTTGCGGGTGTGGACTCTGGATTGGTTGGTTTACATATGAATGGTGGGTTTCATATCAAACAACTTGCCCAACTTGGTGGGCAACTTGTTTGCTATCTCTAGGAATTAGCTAGCCCTGGGAGGGGCAGTTTCTTCCAAGCCTGCAAAGCCCCTAAGATGTCAAGGCACCACAAAATATGGAAAATAAAAAACATAACTAAAACTCATTCACTGGTAGAATAGAAAAAAAAAATCCAAGTGATTTGTGTGTGTATGTGTGAGTCTATTTATTATGTATCCTGTGACCTTGCTAACCTCATTTATTCGTTCTAGGAGTTTTTGGTAGATTTTTTGGAATTTTCAATGTTGTCTGTGAATAGAGGATGTTTTATTTCTTGCTTTCCAATCTGTATGCCTTTTGTTTCTTTTTCCCACCTTATTTCAGCTATCCTTTCTATTTATTGCATATATTTTTATTTGATTTATTAATTAAATAATTTATTACTGAGCTTTTACTTTAGGAGAGGCAGTGTAAATATCAATCACACTAAGCCTCTGGTCAAGTTAAACATGTACGTACAATATGATGTAGGTGCTAAGACAGAGATGTATTGTCAGTGTGAGAGAAGCAACCATGCTACTACAGCTAGGAGGCTAGAAAAGCCTCCCTAATCGAGCTTTGAATGAAGAGCAGAAGTTTGTTGGGTGACCGAAAGACATCCTAAGAAGAAAGAAAAGCATACGTGAAAAAGCAGAAGACAGAGGAACAGAATGTACTTGGGAAATGGTGAAGAGTTCAATTTAACTGGAGCAAAGAGAGTGGTGTTAGAGAGACTGGAAGCAAAGGTGTGAGACATATAGTGATAGGCCAAACATGCCCTGCTCCAGCTGTTAGAATTAATTCAGCAAGTGCCCGAGTGCCATGCGCGGTGGCTCACGCCTGTAATCCCAGCACTTTGGGAGGCCAAGGCATGTGGATCACCTGAGGTTGGAAGTTCAAGACTAGCCTGACCAAAATGGAGAAACCCCATCTCTACCAATAATACAAAAATTAGCTGGGCGTGGTGGCACATGCCTGTAATCCCAGCTACTCAGGAGGCTGAGGCATGAGAATCACTTGAACCCTGGAGGTGGAGGTTGTGGTAAGCCGAGATCACACCATTGCACTCCAGCCTGGGCGACAAGAGCAAAATTCGATCTCAAAAAAAAAAAAAAAAAGAAAGAAAGAAAAAAAAGAATTAATTCAGCAAGTAATGGAGAACCCTAAAGAAACTCCAAAGATTTTTAAAGCCAGGAACAGAAACAAGATTCATCCTTTAAATATATAGCAAAAGCCAGGTGTGGTGGCATGTACCTGTAGTTCCAGCTCCTTGAGAGGCTGGGGCAGAAGGATCACTTGAGCCCAGGAATTCAAGTCCAGCCTAGGCAACATCGAGAGATCTTGTCTCTACTTTTTTTTTAAATTAAACATAAATAAATGAAAAATAGATTGTGAAGCAAAATTTACAGTGTGTAAATTTTACAAATTATTATTTGTAATAATTTTAGATTATTAAGATATGTTGATCAAAAATTAAAATTTAGAATTTAAAAAAGAGATGTTGATAACAAGTGTCAGATGAGGATGGCAGCTGGCTAATTTGCCCTCACCCACCTTTCTATCAAAATACTTATTAAAAAGCACAAGACAAAGAAAAGTGACACACAAGTATGAACTATGAATGCTTATCAACAATTTATCACATGCCAGAAAGATTCTCACTAATCCAATCAAAGTGTGTTTAGGCATTAAAACACCGCCAGATTAAAAAAAAAAAGGAATTAGAAACAAATACCTTTAGAAAGGTGTAGCCTTCATTTAGGAACAGCAAGAGGGTGATGGTGAAGAGTACACACACAAGACAAATCACCTGGGTTTAAAACTTGGTTTGATTATTTACTTGTTTGTATTCTTATGCAATTTATTTAAATTCAATTTTCTCATCTATAAAACTGCTTATGAATGTTTTTTACCGTAAAAATTGTTGACATTTAAGTAAGATAACAAATGTGAAATTTATGGCATTGTGATTAATACATGGTAGCCTTCAATATTCCTTGGCTCATTCCATCAGTAATGTTCTTTCCAAGTCTGTTTGGAGATTTCAACATGCTGTAATGTATATGACTAAGTTAAAAAGTGTTTTGAGGAGAGTGAGATATTGAAATTTTTTTTTAAGTTTTACCAAAAAAAAATTTTTAAACCAATTTACACAAAAGTGAAGTGGGCAAAACGTACTAAAAAACTTTGATGGATGATTTAAAATTTGCAATGAATGTATGAAAAATTCTTAATTAGCCCTATGACTCAATTAAGTGCAAATTAAATTGAGACACCTTTTCCATCAATTTAGTTGTCCTCAAAATTACATATTAAAAAAAAAAATACTAGTCAGGATGCAGTGAGATTAGGACTTGTATTTCTCCTGGTAGGAAAGTAAATCATTCCAACATAGCTGAAGTTCGATTTGCATTTATGTCAAGGATCTTTAAACAGCTCCTGTGATTAAATGTAATGTATCAGTTAGTTATTGCTGCCTAACAAACCATCCCAAAACTTAGTTAACAATCATGTACTATTTCTCCTGAGCTACATAATTGTATAAATCTGCTACAAATTGCTGATCTATTCCAGATTAAGCTGATCTCAGCTGGGCTCCTTTGTATGGGCAGTTGGCAGGTTTCCTGGGAGCTGGCTGATCTAGGACAACTTCATCTGGGACAACTTGGCTCTGTTTCATGTGGTCACTCATCCTGTAACAGGCTATTCCAGTCTTGTTTTCATAGCAGTAGGTGGAGCAAGAGAGACAGAAGTATGCAAGGCTTCTGAGGTCTGGTCTTAGAACCAGAACACTCTCATTTCTACCATATTCTGCTGGCCAAACCCCATTATGAGGCCAGCCCCGATTCAAGTGATAGGGAGAGACTCCCTCAATGATGGGAAGAACTGCAAGGTCACAGGGTAAAGAGTATGAATACAGAGACAATGGAGAATTGGAACCAAAAAAACCAACAGTATTGTCAGAAATAAAAGAGACAAGGCTGGGCATGGTGGCTCACGCTTGTAATCCCGGCACTTTGGGAGGCCAAGGTGGGTGGATTACCTGAGGTCAGGAGTTCGAGATCAGCCTGATCAACATGATGAAACCCCGTCTCTACTAAAAAAATACAAAATTAACTGGGCATGGTGGTGGGCGCCTGTAATCCCAGCTATCGGGAGGCTGAGGCATGAGAATCACTTGAACTGGGGAGGTGGAGGTTGCAGTGAGCCAAGATGGTGCCATTGTACTCCAGCCTGGGCAACAAGAGTGAAATTCTGTCGCAAAAAAAAAAAAAGAGAGAGAGAGAGACAAGAAAACCACACTGGTCAAAATCTGAGCAGGATTCTAACAATCACACCTTTGAAATGAAGGACGGAGATTACATTTTTGAACTATATATTACATGCTCTGACCCCTGGAATCTGGCGTAGATCATACGATACCAAATGAGGTAGGATAAAACTTTGAGCACTCCTCCTGCCATGTTTTCTTTGACCAACTCTGAGGCATTCACCTAAACACACCAGGGGTCATCCTTCCACGGTGTGACATTTATCTTCTGATCTGGCTAAAAACGGTCTTGCAAATTGTCCCTCTATTTTTTTTTCTATGCATCCGCTCAGATCTATATCTCACAGAATAGACATGACGGAGAACATAAGGGCCAGGAAGAGCTGCGCTGCTCTCCGTAATGCTTAGTCACCCATAATGAAAGCTTTGTGAGCTAAAATGGAGCCAGGATGAGGTATGCAAGGAGTGAACACCGGAGCGGATGTACAGACTTAAATGAAGCATGCTTTTCAAAAACATTGCAAACTGGGTTTCCAGTTTAAATAACCTATCCTCCCAAAGGATGTATACACCCTACCACAATCTGTAGACCCATGTTGCCTGCAAGGCACTGAAAGTTAAAGGAAACCATTCAAGTCAGCAGTGAGGAGGCTAAGAATGTTCCTCTCACCACACATTCCAGGAACCTGGAGAACTCTCTGGCTGTTTAAGGAATCATAAAATAAACAATTCAAAAACAAAAATGGGAGCACTAGGAGTACACCTTTTTAAAGAGAGAACATTGTTTTGAGAAATTTTAAAAAGAAGATCATATAGATGAAATAACTTTTTGCTATTTTTTAATTTAGAAGGCATTTCCTAGATAACTTTATAAAGTTGACAAAGAAAATATAAAAAGAAAAAAAAACCAAAGGTAGAGATACAAAAAGGAAAGGGAGGAACAACAAAAGTATAAGAAAACTCTGGATGCAAATACAAACTAAAAATCAATATCGGAGACTGACAGGGAAGAAAAGGCACTGTAGAAAATAAAAAATTGATATAAAAGATAACCCTGAGAAAACAACCAAATTCCAGAGGAAAATGACAAGGAGATGAATAAGAGAAGAAATGCAAGGAATGTAGTACAGATAAAGGTGCCCCAGTCTTAAAACAGTTTTTCCCAGGGGAAAGAGGGAAAACTTGAACCAAAAATAAAATAAAACAATCAAAACCTTTAGATAAACAAACTTTCCTGAGATGACGTAATCCTTGGGTCTACAAATCTAAAGAATTCTTAGTGTTCAAAAAAAATAAATAAAAATCTTACAGCTAAATATATACTAAATTTTAGATTATTATCAATATTGAAAAAATACACAAGTGACATTAAACATATAGGAAAAACAAAAGGACAAAAAACTGGCTGGACTCAGATTTCTATTATTCATCATCAAATGCACTAAAACAACATTTGAAAATGCAAAATATTTTGTCAATGAATATTCTATTACCTTACTAAGTTATTCAGATGTAAAAGAAATAGAAAGATTTCTCAAGATATCGAGGAATTCAGAAACATACTACTCTTGTACCTTCCTAAAAAAAAAAACTCCTCTAAAACATACATCAAGACAGCAAGATAGAAATAAAAATGCAGATATTCAGAACTACAACTTATGTGTTTTGGCTGTGTGTCCCCACACATATCTCATGTTGAATTGTAATCCCCATGCTTCATGGGAGGGACATGGTGGGAGGGGATTGGATCATGGGGACAGATTTCCCCCATGCTGTTTTCCTGATAGTGAGTGAGTTCTCAAGACACCTGATGATTTAAAAGTGTGTCACTTTCCACCTTGTTCTCTCTCTGCTGTCACCATGTAAGATATGCCTTGCTTCTCATTTGCCTTCCTCCATGATTGTAAGTTTCCTGAGGCCTCCCCAGCCATGCAAGACTGTGAGTCAATTAAACCTCTTTTCTTGGCCAGGTTTGGTGACTCATGCCTATAATCCCAGCACTTTGGGAGGCCAAGGCAGGAGGATCACTTGAAGTCAGGAGTTCAAGACCCACCTGGCCAACATGGTGAAACCCCATTTCTATTAAAGTACAAAAATTAGCTAGGTGTGGTGGCTGGTGCCTGTAATTCCAGCTACTCAGGGGGCTGAGACAGAGAATCACTTGAACCCGGGGGACAGAGGTTGCAGTGAGCCAAGATCACGACACTATACTCCAGCCTGGGCAACAGAGCAAGACTCCCTCTCAAAAAAAAAAAAATAAATAAACCTCATTTCTTTATAAATTATCCATCTTAGGTAGTTATTTATAGCAGTATGAAAATGGACTACTATAACAACTGAACATGGAAACCAATTAAATATAGATTTTATTAGAACTTTGATAATAGAGTGACAAAATCAAATGCAAAAAAAAAAAAAAACCAATGCTCTTATTGAAGTAGAAGTTATATATGGAAAATCATGATAAAGTACAACTGTAATTGTGTGTTGATAAATTGTGTGGATAAGGACAAGAAAATTGATGGCTGTGTGGGAGGTAATGATACACAATAGTCCTTGTTCTGATTTTCATAATTTAAAAAATATAAGTACTTAGTTGATTAAGAAAACTTTTGGAAAGCAGTTGTGGATCATTTATTAAAATTTGAAATATGTTATGCAAATACCCAGCAGTTTTACCTATGAGTCTACTCTTAGACAAAGCAGTAGTAAAACAGATAAGTAAAAATTCTTGTGCACAAGACTAGCTATTGGAGTATTGTTTGTAATACAAAACCTAGCAAAAAACTGGGAAGGACTTAAATGTCCATTAATAAAGAAATGATACATATAGACAAAGGAATTCTATGTAGCTATTATAGAAGAATGGAGGAGAGCTATATGAGCTGGTCTGGACAGTTGTCTATGTTTTATTGGTAAGTGAGAATGAAAAATTATAATATCCCATTTTTGTAAATAAAACATATATGATTGCATATTAATAGCTAAACATCTCTATATTGATTAATGCCAATATAAATATATTTTATGTCTATAAAATCATAGGGAAAATATGAGAAGAACAAAAACCAAACTGTTAACAGTGCTTTCCTCCGAGGATTAGGCATGGAAGAGCTGGAGCTCTTTTAAACCATTTAAATAGTAGAATATAAAACAAGATTTCAACTGTCTTTTCAATCCACAAAATAGAAGCAAACAAATGATAAACTGTATTTGTGGAGACAGAGAAAGAGAAAGATACATTCAATAGAATTGATGTCAAACGTACCATTTGGGTCTAATAACTGTTACCCTATTTGAAATAAATGGCTTAAATTCTCCTTCTAAAATCCCTGAAGTTAGCCAAGTATGGTGGTGCCCAGCTGTGATCCCAGCTACTTAGGAGCCTGAGGTGGGAGGATCGCTTGAATCCTAGAGGTCAAGGCTGCAGTGAGCCATGATTGCACCACTGTACTCCAGCCTGGGTGACAGGGCAAGACTGTCTCAAAAAGAAAAAAACCCTACAAAACCCTGAAGTAGGTTTAAAAACAAATAGAACAAGTTAATTCACACATATATATCATATATACATATATTAAAAGTATAAAGTAAATATAAGGAGATTAAAAAGGAAAAGTAGGCAGGTGGATAAGGACAAGAAAATTGATGGTTGGGTGGGAGGTAATGATACACAATACCTAGTATTGATACACAATACTAGGCAAAATAATCCATTAAAATAGCATTTGCAACTCTTGACAAATTCAAGCTTTAAATATGCTAGCAAATTGCATAATGAACAATTGTATATTGATATGTTAACTATCTATTTTAAAAAATTTCTTAAGATTGGGTACAGCAGGTCACACCTGTAATCTCAGGACGTTGGGGAGGCTGAGGTGGGAGGATCACTTGAGCCCAGTTCAAGACCAGCCTGGACAACACAGCAAGACCCTATCTTTACAAAAAATAAAAATAAAAAATTAGCCAGGGATTATAGCACAGGCCTGTAGTCTCAGCTACTAAGGAGGCTGAGGTGGGAGAATCACTTGATCCCAGGAAGTCAAGGCTGCTCTGAGCTGTGTTCACACCACTGCACTCCAGCCTGGATGACAGAGTGGTACCCTGTCTCAAAATAAATAACTAACTAACTAACTAAATAAATAAATAAATAAAGACAAAAAGAGTTTGTAAAGTCAGAATGTGTAGAATAACCTTTATCAAGATATGAACAAGTGTTATGCACAGAGAAATTGTTTACAAAATTTTTTGGTGGGGAGACTTCAGTAAATCTGAACCAATTAATACCATATTGCACAGAGAAATTTAAATTGCATACTTAGCATAACATTATTGAAAAAAATAGTAGACACACGTCACGTTTTAAAAAATCAAAGTTATGTTTGATTTAATCAGCCAAGAAATATATATGAAAATGGACTACATATAAGGCCACAAAGTAAACCTCCTGAGTATCTAAAGTAAAACATTTAATACTTCATATATTATAGTAGATTAAAACATCTTTGCCTTCTCTCACATTTTCCTCCATAAGATAAATATTCTTTGACCCTTTCTTTCTGGTTCTTAACTGCAAAATCCCAAATCTTGCTGGTACACATTAGCCAGGTCCTGCACACCCTGCAGTGTGACATCTACTTTCTCTATCTTGGAATATAGACAGTAATCGCCAGTCCTTATGCTGAGACCCTAATTTAGCAGGATAGAGATAATGACAGGAGATCAGGGCAAATTTGACAGAGGACAAGCTTCATCTTGTAAGATTCCTGCCTCACATGAGCCTCTATGAGGCCTCCAAGCAAGGAAAACTCACTTGTAGCAAAGGAGAAGAGCTGCTTCTGCTGGACTATGATTTTCAAGGAAATTAACCAAATGTCCCACTTCTAGGTCTTAGGGTCCCATTCTTTTCCTACCAGGGACCTAACTTTGACATAGGCAACCTATTAAGGCTGTGCATTCAGTCTCTTTCACAGCTTTACCATGCTCTGTCGATAAGATCCTTGGCCTGATTTTCAGCAGAGTCTGCCCTGTCACTGAAAGATGTAAGGATTTCCCACAGCCCTGTCACAGAGACCTTCTGGCTTTTTAACATGCTGGAAGTGGATAGTTAGCTGATTTAAGCCTGTCATTTTCTCTGGTAAAGGATTCCAAAGCAATTAAGAAAACCACTCAGGATGTCACTCCCCGTGCATCTACAAAGATAGGGTTATAAATTATTTTGTTTTATTGCCAATAACACACACCCAAAAAGGCATCTTTTTCAGTTACTCGATGTTTACTCAAATAATGGTAGGCATTGAATATTTGAGTCACTGAAAAAAGATGCCTTTTTAGATGTGTGTTATTGACCATAAAAGGTCATCTGGGACCTTTCTATCTGGTGGTTCTTGATATCTTCATGATCAGCTCAGACATTCTAATTCCATGCTCTGGGGAAGTCCCAAACCTGCTAGAGAGTTGTTTGAATTCCTGGTGTGCTCATATTCTCACAGTCATCTCTGACTCTGGACTACTGCTGCTTGCTATTGTAATGCATTGTGTTGACACAGATGTGATGCTGTAGGATGCCCCAGTTACCCCCGCTTCCTTTCTTTGTCCTGACCAAGAACAACAAAGTACTTTGACTGCTCTGTGACCCAGCCAGCTGCATGATTTCCTCTGCAGGCTTGAACCAAAGTGCCTTAACTATTCCCAGGCACTGATAACGCTGTCCAGGTTTTTGCTCAAAACACTGAAAGACCAACCATCTTGCTAAACCTGTAGAAACTAGCCCCAGCCTGAGCCAAATTCCTTAAACCCTCCAATACACTCCATAACCTGACCCCTACCCTAGCCTATTATTGGCATACCTGGGTAGGACATCTTTTGTCTCACTGTCCGTTGGAGAATGCTACAGCCCTTTTTATGTAAGTTCTCCTAATATGTTCTTTGGACTGAGTACCCTGGCATTTGGTGCTTCTTTCTTTTGGAATCTCAAAGGGCCCCATCTTGGGATGGTTTGGGGCAGTTTCTTGAGGGAAAACTTCACTACCACTGCTTTTGGGATGAATCCAGCTGCAGGTTCAGCCAGACAGAACAGATACTATTCTTTACCTACCCAAAAAGAAAAAAAAAGAGACAAAAACTACACACGGAGGTATTTCTGGATGTTTGGGAGTAGGTTGTGGGGGAGGGGAGATGACATAGCAAATATTTACCGACTCGAAATCTAATAAAGTGTTGTTAAAACTTTCTCCATCATCTTGTCACTGGAGCTTTGACCCATCTCACGACTTCTTCCCTTTCCTCTGGTCCTAACCTCCTCCCACCAAGATTGACTTGGAAACCAAAATAGTTGTTTCTCCTTATTTTTATGAAGAGATAAGCTTTCCCTTAACTCTTCTCCCAAACTTTCCCACACATACCCTTCAGCCCAGCAGGAAGGTGCTGCTGGTCAATTCAAGTCACTTTTGTTATCAAATACAGATCATAAATAATGAAACTTGTTATTCTCGTATACTTTCCTAATTTTGACTGATTGTTATCCCCTGTAGTCTCAGAGTGCCTAATGCTAACGCTTTTACAAAGATGCAAGAATACTCTTCTAATGTCAAGATCTATTTCTCCCAAGGGAAAAATTTTTACTCACATCCTGCCATGCTTTATTGCCTTATGTAGACCTAAAGTCCAGCTCCTTTTTTTTGAACTATTCTCAATAGGAGTGGCTCATATATGTGTTTTTCATCTTCTTTTTCTCAGTTTCCTCATTCAAAAATGGCTATAATAATGTCTTCATAAGTTTACTATGAGGATTAAACAAATAAATATATGTAGGCAATTAGTGTCTGCTTACCACAAATAAGTTTCTAATATATGCCAATCATTCTGTTTTCATCCTAATTCAGAGTCCCCTAGTTGCCAAAAAGTATAACATAATGCAGCAGAATGTCACTGATGTCAACAAGTGGCAGAACAGGGGCTGTTTGAAAAATTTCACTATCAATTTAAAATAGCACTTATTACAAAGTACTCCCCCACCCTCCAGTCCCATGCTTTATCTTTCTGTTTTTGGTTTTGTTTTGTTTTGTTTTTGAGGCAGAGTCTTGCTCTGTTGCCCAGGCTGGAGTACAGTGGCATGATCTCTGCTGGCTGCAACCTCAGCCTCCCGGGTTCAAGCAATTCTCCTACTTCCGCCTCCCAAGTAGCTGGGATTACAGACATGCACCACCACAGCAGGCTAATTTTTGTATTTTTTAGTAGAGACGGGGTTTCACCGTGTTGGCCAGGCTGGTCTCAAACTCCTGACCTCAGGTGACCCACCCGCCTCGATCTCCCAAAGTGTTGGGTTGTGTTTTTTCGTATAAGACTCTACGCCATACTTAATTTATTACTTCTCCAGCTAAAGACTAGCAAAATAGACTGAATCTCATGTTTTTCTACACATACACACACACATGCACCCGTGCATGCACACACACACACACACACACACACGAGATCTATGTCACATATTTTCTAGCAATGCCTGCACACCATCCAGATTTCAAAGCTTCCTATTGGTCATAAAGCTCATTTGTGAAATCCCATTCATACCCTGGTAGAGTCATAATGGGGAGCCATTTTCCTCTTTTTCTTTGGCTTCAAGAAGTGACTTAAGGTCAACATTTGCCTTAGTCAAATGGGTAAGGCAAGCAATGTGTCTTAAATAGCATTCTTATAATTAGAAATATGCATGCAAAGATGAATTTTGGAATTTATGCCTTTTTTTCCTGAAGAGCATAATTATCTAAAATCTGGAGGAAAATAGTTTGTGTTCACACCACCTTTTTGAAAAACACAAAAGAAGTCTCAACAAGCATTCTTGTTTTCTTAATTTTCACTTTGCAACCTAAATTTTGTAAGTTGGGTATAAATACAAATGTAAATGGTAAGGAAAACTAGACAAATTTTTTGTCACCTGTATAATGGAGAAGTTAATACTTAACGAACAATGACAAAGCAATGAGTAAAAGGAATAATCCCTTAGAGAAAGAAACAAAAAGAACAAACTAGTTATGAAAGGAGAATTACACGTGATCAAGAAACATTAAAAAAAAGTTATACTAGTAATCTAAGGTAAGCAAATGTAAGATAATGATGGGTCTTAAAAAAAAGTTTTAAGACTAGTGTATTAGTCGGTTCTCATATTGCTATAAAAAACTGCTTGAGACTGGGTAATTTGCAAAGAAAAGAGGTGTAATTGACTCACAGTTCCACAGGCTCTACAGGAAGCATGGCTGGGGAGGCCTCAGGAAACCTAAAATTATGGTGGAAGGGGAAGGGGAAGGGGAAAGAGGCACACTCTACAGGGCTGGAGCAGAAGGAAGAGAGATCCAACTGGGAGGTGCTACATACTTTAAAAAACAACCAGATCTCGTGAGAACTGTATCATGAGACAGCCCTAGGAGGATGGTGCTAAAGGATTAGAAACCACCCCCATGATCCAGTGACCTCTCATCAGACCCTATCTCCAACATTTCAAATTATAATTCAACATAAGATTTGGGTGGGGACACAGAGCCAAACCATATCCACTGGTCAAGTGCAGTAGTAGTAAGAAGGGGTGAAAGAGTAGAGCAAACAGTTTGCTCTATAACTGCCTGTGAACAATCAGTTGAGGTAACCTCCTACCTTCAGACCAGCCGGATCTTTCTGTCTAAGAAATTTGTGGACACTAATGATAAAGTAAACAAAACTACCTGATTTTGGTGATGGTGCTGGAATACTACTACTCTCTTGCAGCACAGAAAATGAGGATGAGTTGATTTAAACTTTGTAGAAGGCAAACTGTAAATGCTTTTAAAACCTTATCCTTTGACTCAAAAATTACTCATAGGAATTTATCTTAGAAAGTTATCTAAGAAATATTTAGATATTTCTTTCTGGTGATGCTTAGGGGGTAGTTTTCATAACTGAAAAAAAATTATAAATTACCCACAAATCCAAAGTAGTACATTTGTTCAATGTAATATGGTATATTCTTCAAATGGGCTATTATGCAGAAATTAACAATGATATTGTAGAAAGATTATGAATGATGTGGAAAAATATTTATAGCATTTTAAGGGACAAAAAAGTTAGAAAACTATCTATGTGTTTTTTTCTTAAAACAATTCAAACATTCATGATTCTTCAAATTTCTTATCTAACGCATTTTCCTTATTCACAGGTTTTCACATTTTATTTAAAAGGAAAAAAATCTTGCCTTTAAAGCAAGCTTATTCAGTCCATGGCCTGTGGGCCGCATGCAGCCCAGGACAGCTTTGAATTCAGCCCAACACAAATCTGTAAACTTTCTTAACACATTATGAGATTTTTTTTTTTGATTTTTTTTTTCAGCTCATCAGCTATCATTTGGTGTTAGTGTATTTTATGTGTGGCCCAAGACAGTGTGGCCAGAAAAGCCAAAAGATTGGAAACCCCTGTTTTAAAGTAAAGAAGGACCTCTCTCAACTTCTGTCATAACACCTACAAGGTTCTTCACTTACAGCCATGGCTGCTTCACATTCTCCTTTTCTCTCTCTCTCTCTCTCTCTCTCTCTGTCATTCGACAGTGGAAAGATACTCCCTCATCTATTCCAAGCTCATTCTAACACCTCACCTGGGCTTTTGGGAGCAATCTGGCCCCCTGTAGTAAATGAAGGGCAGACTTCAAATGGAGACTCATATATTGTGTGTATAAACAATTTAAAGTTAGAATTCAAGCTAACTGTTAAGTAAAATATGTTTAATCCTCCTGATGAACAGATATGCCTTCCTAAGACTTGGAAAACCAAATTGGAAATCAAATTCTTGTCAAGTTCTGAGCTGAACAAGGTGGGTGCTGGGATGGCCAGCCCTGGCTTCGCCTCACCCTGCCCTCCTTCTCTTCTGACCTCAGGCTCCATCCTACACTGAAGGGACCTCTCCTGCAGGTCCAAGCTCTGTGCAACCCCCAAAACAGTCACCTTTAACCTCCCTTCCACCTTAAGGGTGGCTCAGACCTATTGAGCCCACTCACAGGAGGAAGAATGCTGAGAAGAGGCCACTTGGACCCAGAGAAGCCTGTGCAGGGTCTCGTAAACAGAGAGTGGGCTTCCACTGGGCACCAGACTGCTCCCAGGTGGGCATATCTCCCACCAACAGTCCTTTCCCTTCAGGGAAGAACATCCTCTGAGGAGGGATAGACTGACCCGGGACCTGGTTTTGTCTTCTCTTAACACAGGCAGATCACCGCTGTTTGTGGGAGAGAGAAAGGTTGCTCTTTTTGGAAAAGATAAGATTTACTTTTTGTTTTGAATAAGACTTGAATACAATGTTTGGCAATGCTGAAGAACAAATAAAAATGTAATGGTTTTACAATTTAATGAGTCTTCTTTTATACATTTTGAACAGTCTTATGTTAATTATAAGAGGGGCCACTGACAGCCTCAGGAAATTCCTCTTCCCAGTGGATTCTTTCAATTGTCATTCACCTGTGTTAGTCTAAGTCTCTCATGTTAAAAAAAAAAAGTCTTCAAACCTACTAATAATCCTTACTATATCTTGTTAGTACACACATTGATTATTAATAATCCTTAATATATCTTATTAGTAAACACATTGATTCTTAGACAGCTTATGTAGTATATTTTCCCAGTTTATCATTAATATTTGCATGTTTTATATATCATCATTAAAAAATTTGTATACATTTCCAGAATCTTTATGTTTTTCAGTGTTGTGCTCTGATGATCTTGTCAAATCACCTTCAATTTCTTGTCCTCTTCCTGCTCCCCAAGATTCTATATTCTCCTATATTTTCTTTTTGGACTTTAAATCGTGCTATTTTTTACACATTTAATTATTTAACTTAATGAAATTTATTTTACTATATGACATGAAATGCTATTAATATCTAACCTTTCCTCTAGAATGGTACCAGATTTTATAACTTACTCTTACTATATGGTGTGAAATTGTATCTAACCTTTTCTTCTACAAGTTAACCAAATTTTATAACTTAATCTGTTGACAAATCGTTTTCCTACTTTTTCGTAAAAGATGCCATTCAGTGAATTATCACCAAGTGAACACATTCATAAAAACACCATCCAGCCCAAGAAATAAAACATTGGCAGCATCTGGGACACCTCTACCAAGTCTTTTTCAGTCACTGTACATCAGCAGTGACCAGTTTGTGCTAGAATGGAAAAATAATAGTAATTACTGGGCCAGGTGTGGTGGCTCACTCCTGTAATCCCAGCACTTTGGGAGGCTGAGGTAGGTGGATCACCTGAGGTCAGGAGTTCAAGACCAGCCTGACCAACATGGTGAAACCCTGTCTCTACTAAAAATACAAAATTAGCTGGGCGTGGTGGCATGTGCCTGTAATCCCAGCTACTTGGGAGGCTGAGGCAGGAGAATCACTTGAACCCAGGAGGCAGAGTTTGCAGTGAGCGAAGATCCCGCCATTGCACTCCAGCTTGGGCAATAAGAGCAAAACTCCGTCTCAAATAATAATAATAATAATAATAATTACTGTAAGTTTAGTAGTCCTGATAGTATTGTATAGGTAGTAGTATAGGTTTATACTACTAAATATAGTGGAAGTTATCTTTCTTCTTTTTCAAGTTTGTTATAACTATTCATGATATTTTCCATTTCTACATAAATTAAAGAATCCTCTTCAACCCCCTGTCCCCCAAACATTTAAATATTGATTGGGATTACATTGAATCTTATATTCGCTTCAGGGCACACTGGAATTTTTGCTACATTGAATGTATATATACCTCCTCTTAAAGTCCCCAATAGTGTTTTAGATTCTGTGAAGGACTTTTCCTTGTCTTTTGTTAGTTTTATTTTTATGTATCAGATGTTTTGATATTATTTTAAATGATATATTTAAACATTTTAAATTTCTAATTGTTTGTTGCTGCTATATAGACATAAAGTTGATTTTTAAAAATCCGGTTTCCACAGATCTTGCTAATTCATGCATTAATTATAATGATTTATTAGTATTTTTAAGGTAATTACAAATGTACAATCTTACCATCTGAAAACAATGAGAGTTTTCTTTGTTACCTTTTTAATCCTTTACCTTTTATTTCTTTTCCTTGTCTAAGTACACTATGACCTCCAGTACAATATTGAATAAAAGTCAAGTAAGCAGAAATCCTTATCTGGTTCCCAGTCTCAGAAAGCTTCCAACATTATACCGTTTGACTGTTCAGAGATCTGCTATAGATTTTTGCAGATACTGTAGGTGAAGGAGTTAATTCTCCTCACTCCCTAATATACTGAGAGTCTTTTCCCCCCTCAATAAATGATGAATTTTATCAAATGCTTTCTCTATTTCATTGAGGTTATTATATAAGGTTTTCTTTTATTTATTTATTTTTTGCTAACTTAGTAGTTTACATTTATTTATTTTTGAATGTTAAATCAGCCTTACTTTCTAAGAATAAATCAAAAGGTTAGAGATGCATTATTTCTTTTTACATGTTACTAGCTTGTAGTAAGCTTTTTTTTTCTTTTATCAGATTGCAGTATCAAAGTTTGGCTGGCTTTACAATATGAATCAGGCAGTGTTATCTTTGTTGATAATTTTTTCTTTTTGTCATTTTAGTATTTGTGAGTTGTCCCTTTGTTAATTCCTTTTATGGATGATGTATGCTTTCTTCCTCTCTGGTTCTTGATCAGCTTGCCAGGGGTTTATCAATTTCAGTAGTATCTTCAAGGAACCAACTTTTGGTATTGGTAATCCCTCACATTTTTCTACATGATAACGATAATGCAATGATGTCATACTTTTTACACTTACCTATTTCATTTCATTTTTTTCTGATTGTGGGTTTAATTTGCTGTTCTTTTACTAATTTTTCAATGGATGCTTAGATTATTGTTTTTCAGTCTTTCTTCTTTTCTAATATATGCATTTCATGTAAGTACGGCTGTAGTTGCATTTGACAAATTTACTATGTTACAATTACATATGTTAGCCTATATAGAGAAATCCTTTTTTGTGCTACACTGTAATTGCTATATTCTGTGTACACTTGACTCTGTTTCTGAAGTTTCTTTTCTGTTCTATTGATTTTCTGTTTATTCTGGACACATTCCCACCTTGTTTTACTCTCCCTAGCTTTATAAGATGATTTGATAGTTCATAGAGCAAGCCCTCTTCATTGTGTAGGATTCTCTTTGCACTTACTGGGCACTCATTCACAGTTATGAACTTTAAAATAGTTTTGTCATGTTCTCTAAACATATCTCATTCCACTCATGTTCTCAGTGGAATTTAAAATATAGATTAGAAAGAAGTGGCATGTTTGCAATATTAAATTTTGCATCCATGAATATGATATGTCTCGTTATTTATTCAATAATTCCTCAATAAATATCAATCATTATTTACATTGTTTCTCAATTTTACATTTATATATTATAGGTTTTTAGATTTTAGTATAGATCTTATATATTTTTCTCAACAATATTTTCTCAACAATACTTCTAGGAAATATTTCTGGGTATGATTTTTCCATTCTAGCACAAACTGGTCACTGCTGATGTATAGAAAAATGCATTGACTTGTGACTATTTACTTTTTAACAGCTTAATGTTTTTAACTATCCGGTTGATCTTATGATTTTTTAAGTTAATTCTGTTGGATTTTCCAGATAAAATCATATCACCTGCAAATAATGATGGCTTTCCTTGCATTTTCAATATTCCCATTATTTTCTCTTTATTTCTTATTGCACTGGTTCTCTCAAACATGTTAACAACTGCAGTGACAGCAGCCATAGTCCTTGCCCTGATTTTAATAGAACTATTTTTAGTATTTCACTATTAAGTAGAACATAGGTGGTAGATACGTATTGCATTAAGCAAGCCACTTTTTGTTTTTGTTTTTCTAAAAGTTTACTTTTATTTGTTTATTTTTAAATTTAAGAAGGTTGATTAATTTTACCAGATCCCCTTTCAGCCTCTCTGACTCAAGGATCTCAATTCCAAGTGAAAGAACTGACTAGCAGATCGAATCGGAATTTGTAGACTAGAACCTGGGGCGCCCAGATCATTCCCATGGAAGTTGGGGAACCAGGCTGGCAAAGTCCTCAGAAAGGTGAGTCATCAATCAGGATGACAGCCTAATCATCCATGAAACCAGTGCGATCACTTCTGCGTACCAGATGACCCTGGATTCTTCTGGGGGCACAGCTACACCGCCACCCACGAGCCTGGACATGATGCTGCCGCTGCCCTGAGTTCTCTGCTTACCTATTTAATTTTTATTAAAATCTGGCGTCCGTACGATTGGCCAAACCTAGGACATGTACTCATGCCCTGGATGCAGAAGAAGCTGAAAGAATAGATAATTTCTGCTTCTATGTTCTCTCTCACACCATACATTACTCACAAGGTATGGAATTCCCTAGTATAAGAAGAGGTTCTGATGCTGAACAGTCACCTACACACAATCACGGAGGCAGCTTCCCTACTTTAATTAAAATTATGTAATGGGTTGCCTCCTTTAACCTATTAATGTAAAAACACATGTTCTATTAGAGTCCTTGCTGCTGCATGCCTGGAAAGACAGTTGTACTTGGCCATGGTGCATTATTCTTTTAATATAGTATCAGGTTCAACGTGTTCATACTTGCCTATTTATAATCAAGGGTGGACAAGTAGTTTTCTTTTCTGTGCTCTGTGAAGATTTTCAAAGCTACATTACACAAAATATGTTGGGAGGATTTTCAATTTTATCTAGGCCTTCAGGCAATTCATGTGAACCGAAGCATCATCTGTTCATGGAGGGATTGGTCTCAGTGGTCAATAAAACAGCCCAGTCCAGTATATTTTGGGCCAGATGTTCTTTGACAATATTCCCAAACTTTCCCGCAATTGTTGGTCTATTCAGGTTTGTCTCTGCTGGAATCAATGTCTTAGAAAATGTCAAAGACTGAAGTAAATATGGTGAAGTCTGTGGGAAAGGAGCAAGAACTGGTTTCTGGTTCCTGAACATGGGTGGCAGGGATTGCAAGTGGGCTATTTTTAGAAGAGGTCATTTCAGCTCAGTATGGCTGTTACACTGTTAAGTTACCTGTGAAGGGGATATTGAGAAAGGATCTCTTCAGAAATTGAAACCTGGAGGCTTCTGGTTGGACATACAGAGTGAATTTCTTTTTAATGGAACTAGTTTGTTCCTGTTTGCTAGAGTTCTTCAAACTCCCAGATTTGTCACACATCAATATCTTCCTAAGGCCTAAGGCATTTAAGTCTATTTCCCTTTATCATATCATTTTAAAAATCCTTTCTAATGCTTTGAAAATTATAACAATAACACATGCATATTATATAAGAAGTCAAACGGTGCATTATAAATAGGTATAATGACACAGCGAATCCTCTCTAACCAGTGCTAATAGCACGTTGTGTGCCAGCCCTCCTCACATCTACATTTAAACGTATCTGCCTTCTCTCTATCTTTGTATTTTCTGAAGTGGAATCATACTATACTCCATTTACAATTGATTTTCTTTTAATGTTTCATTGTGAAAAATTTTGAACATGTACAGTGGTAGAGAGGAAGGCATAATGAATTCCTATGCATTCACCACATAGCTTTGGCAAGCACCCACTCATTTCAACGCTACTCTCACCTATCCACCTCCCCAGCATCTTGGATTAATGTTATTTCTCTAACATGTGGCATGCCCCGCCCCTGCCTAACATTTTAGTTTTTTAATTTTCAAACCTATAAAAAATGTTGGAAGGCTAGAACAATCCATTTATCTATCACTTAGCTTCATCAGTTGTTTCACATCATTGAAAATATTTTATAGACACCCTTTTATTTACGGAAGGAGATTGCTGAGATGCTTAAAGCAAGCTGGCCAAGTTCATCCAAACAGAAGGATTGAACCAAAATAGCTGCCGAAGGCAAAACAAAGAAGGAGCTTCCATGTAATGATTGGTGAGGCAGGCAAGCTCTCATGCTTAGCTGAGAGAATTCCAGAAATCTCTTTTGCCAAAGCGCTTGCAGACACTTAGCATTGGGCCAAGGCGCTACACCCCTGGAGGAAGAGAGACCTCTGGGAGCACTGAGTCCTAGCCTTGGACTCAGCCGGACTTCTTCAGTAGTCAAACCTCTAGGCAATGTTTCATTTAATAAACTGTTGGCAACTGATGAGAACAGATACTACACTTTACCACCTTCAGAAGTTGACCTGTGGCAAATGTGGCTGGCCCGCCAAGCACAAGAGAAAGTATAACTGGAGTGCCAAGGCTAAAAGACGAAATACTGCCGGGACGGGTCGAATGAGGCACCTAAAAATTATGTACTGCAGATTCAGGCATGGATTCCATGAAGGAACAACACCTAAACCCAAGAGGGCAGCTGTTGCAGCATCCAGTGCATCTTAAGAATTTCAGTGATTAGTTACGCAATAATGTGCTGGTTTTAAAAAATACAAAAAAAAAAATTAAAAATAAAAAAACAAACTGTTGGAACAGCAAGTAATTCCAAGTCCAACTATTTGTAGATCATTCCAGTTGCCTTTTGAATTGGGCAAAGTTTATCACTAATATTGTATTTTTTGTCAATTCTCCATGTATTTCTAATAGATTGTGCTTTATGTACTTTCTCAAAGCATTTTTGCTATATCAAAGTTCATGACATTGATAGCTTCTTTTTAAATGTTAGTGGTTCTCTATGTTCATGTGTGCACTTTATTCAGCTCCCACTTATAAGTGAGAACATGTGATATTTGACTTTGTGTTTCTGAGTATGTCACTTAAGATAATGGCCTCCAGTTTCATCCACGTTGCTGCAAAAAACATGATTTCATTCTTTTTATGGCTGGGTAGTATTCCATGGTGGGTGGGGGTGTGTGTGTGTGTGTGTGTGTGTGTGTGTGTGTGTGCATCACTTTTTCTTTATCTAATCATCCACTGATGGACACTTAGATTGGTTCTATATCTTTGTTATTGTGAATAGTGCTGCGAGGAATGTGCAAGTGCACATGTCTTTTTGATACAGTGATTTATTTGCTGTTAGTTAGATATCCAGTAGTGGGATTGCTAGATCAGATGGTAGTTCTATTTTCAGTTATTTGAGGCTACTCCAAACTCCATAGAGACTGTATTACTTTATAGTCTCACTAAGAGTGTATAAGTCTTTCCTTTCTTTGCATCTTCCCCAACATCTGTTATTTT
Organism: Cacajao melanocephalus; assembly: GCA_963573385.1. NCBI lineage: Eukaryota > Metazoa > Chordata > Mammalia > Primates > Pitheciidae > Cacajao > Cacajao melanocephalus. Next base: position 110,482 of record CAUYLG010064768.1, read on the forward strand.
TTTACCTTTAAATAGTAGCCATTCTGATTAGTATAAAATGGTATCTCATTATGGTTTTGATTTGCATCTCTCTGATTATTAGTGATGTTGAACATTTTTTCATATGTTCATTGGCCATTTGTATGTTTTCTTTTGCAAAATGTCTGTTTATGTCCTTTGCCCACTTTTAAATGGAGTTATTGGGTTTTTTTTCTTCCTGAGCTGTTAGAGTTCCTTGTAGATTCTGGATATTTGTCCTTTGTTGGATTCATAATTTGCAAATATTTTCTCCCATCCCTTAGGTTTTTTGTTTACTCTGTTGATTATTTCTTTTGCTGTGCAGAAGCTTTTTAGTTTAATCAAGTCTGATTTGTCTACTTTTGTTTTTATTGCATTTGCTTTTGAGGTCTTAGTCATGAGTTCTTTGTCTAGACCAACATCCAGCAAGTTTTTCATAGATTTTCTTCTAGAATTTTCATAGTTTCAGGTCTTCCATTTAAGTTTTTAATCTATTTTTAGTTAATTTTTGTATATGAGGAGAGATATGGGGTCAGTTTCATTCTGCATATGGTTATCTAATTTTCCCAGCACAATTTATTGAATAGGGTCTCCTTTCCCCAGCGTATGTTTTTGTCAACTGTCAAAGATCAGTTAACTCTACGTTTGTGGCTTCATTTCTGTGTTCTCTATTCTGTTCCATTGATATACGTATTTTTATACCAACACCATGCTGTTTTGGTTACTATGGCCTTATAGTATAACTTGAAGTTGGGTAATGTGATGCCTGCAGTTTTGTTGTTTCACTTCGGATTGCTTTCACCTCTGTGAAATATTTTTGCTAGGCATAAAATTCTAGGTTGACAGGTTATTTCTTGTTTGCTTTTTTTCTGTCAGTACTTTAAAGATACTTTTCCTCTGTCTTCAGGCTTGCAATAGTTTGTATTATTTCAGACAAGAAGTTTGCTGTCACTCTTAATTTTATTTCTCTGTATGTAGTGTCTTTTTTCCTCTGGCTGCTTCAAGATTTTTTCTTTTATCACTGGTTTTGAGCAATTTGATTATATGTTGTTCTTTGGTGATGATTTTTTCATGTTTCTTGTGTTTGAGTAATTTAAACTTTATGGATCTGTGGGTTTACATTTTCACCAAAGTTGGGAAAATTGAAGCCATTGTTTCTTAAAATATAAGTCCCTAGTCCTCCATGGGACTTTGATTAATGTAAATCAGGCAGCTGTATACCATAGCTATGTTCCACAGATCACCGATGTTTCATTTATTTTTCTAAACTTTTTTCTCTTGTCTATAGCTTTCAATGCTGTGTTTTAAATTGGAGACTGCAATCTTCTTCTGTAGTCTCCAAGTTTCTGTTAATCCCATCATACATATTTTTTGACTCAGACATTAATTTTTCATGGTCAGAAGCTTAATTTGGATCTTTTTCATACTCTCTTTGTCTCTCCTTAGCATGCTCATTCTCTCCTCTGCCTACTTGGACATATCAAATATGGTTGTTTCACTCTAGATGGTAAAAATACAAACTATTCTTAGCCCTGTGTGAGTTCCCAGGATTTTTCTGCTAATGCACTTCGGTAGTTCTTTCACTAGCATGGGGTAGTTCCTCACACACATGCACTGACTAACTCAGCTGAAGGTTTCAGGGGAACCCTTTGTGGATCTCCAGGGCTCTCCCTGCACAGCCTCCTCCTCTATGAGCAGTTCTCTCCTCTCTGTGCTTTGTGCTGTGACTTCCAGCCTCTGCTGCCTCCTGGATTGTCATCATATCACCTCACTGCAGGGAAACTGCCAGGCTCTGTTTCTTTGGGTTTCCCTTCCTTGCACTGCAGCCCACAAAGTCTCTCTAGGCGCTAAGCTGAAATAATCACAGCGCTTACTTGGTTTGTTTCTCTCCTCTCAGGGACACTCACCTGTTTCACCTGTTGTCTGGTGTTTGAACGTCTTTGTTTCATACATTATGTCAGGCTTTGTACATAGTTAAGGAAGGAGAATAAATCTGATCCCTATTACTCTATCGTGGTTGACAACAGAAGACCCTCTAGAAACTGGCTTTGAAATCAATATGCTAGATAACTATTTGTAGCAGTTATCCATTACTGTGCAAGAAACCTCCCCAAAACTTATGGTTTAATATGATAGCCATTTGTTTTTTTTGCAATCCTATGTGTTGGCAATTTGGGTTGGGCTTGAACTGGATAATTCTTCTTTTCCTTATGGTGTCAGCTGTGCTCATTCATGCATTTCAAGTCAATTGGCAATCTGGCTGTTTGCTGGTCCAGGAAAACCTCACTCATCCGTCTGGCTGTTGGTGTGGGCTTTCTGCTGGGCTGTTCTCTCTTCATGGTCATTACCCTCCAGTAGACTAAACCAGGCTTCTTTTGCATGATTGCAGAACATACCGTTCTCTTTATTTCCTATCTTTGGCTATATGAGCCATACTTTCTTTACTTTTATCCTTCTTAGTTTTTTGGAAGGCAAATATGCGTAAGATTATTGTGACAAAGACAGGGGCTATTCATCTCCTTACTGGGCTCAGAAACTAAGCTACCTTTCCCAGCCACTGTCTCTTCCCCACTTGACATCCGATGGTGACCTCGTGACTGCCCAATAGAATGTCAGCCCTGGTCATGAAATAGAATAATCTTCCTCATGCACACGCTTCCCTCCTCCGTATGGCTGGAAGTGAAAGTCTCCCAGATGGTGAAGCCATATGTCAGAAGAAGCAAAGTTCTTGAGAAGAATCATCCAACCAGAAGATCCACGCTGGACTTAAACCTCTGCTGTGCTAAGCCACTGTGATTTTGCTACAGTCACTCACTGTTTAATTAAGCTTACATTTACCTTCAACTTTCAAAAGTGTTCTATCATTAAAGTTTCTCTAATGTCATCGTGAGAAGCAAAATGGTATTTCAAAATGAAGAATCAATGGGCTTTCAACATTTTCTTCCTTCCCTTCCCATCTTGTCATAATATAATACAACATAATATAAACATAGATTCTTTTTCAGGACTTTGGATCTGGGCATTCAGTTTTGCACTCAAAACACAAAAACCACAGCTATGCAGGGCTATCTCGGCATTTCGCTTGCTTCAGTGTTATTTATCATTAGCCTTTTTAGCATATGACTTTCTCTGTATGAGTACTGAATTCTGCTTTCTTTTTGCAATTAGCTACAGTACATTTTTTTGTTGTTGTTGAGATGAAGTCTCACTCTGTCGCCCAGGCTGGAGTGAGATGGTGTGATCTTGGCTCACTACAACCTCCGCCTGCCAGGTTCAAGAGTTTCTCTTGCTGCAGGCCCCTGAGTAGCTGGGATACAGGTGTGTGCCAGCATGCTTGGCTAATTTTTGTATTTTTAGTAGAGATGGAGTTTCACCATGTTGGCCAGGCTGGTCTGGAACTCCTGACCTCAAGTGATCTACCTGCCTCGGCCTCCCAAAGTGTGGGGATTACAGGCATGAGCCACCATGCCTGGCCTACAGTACATCTTTACTCCAGTTTTTCAGAATCAAACATGTTTTTCTTCTGTTGTCTAGAAGATTGTTTTTATGATTCAGAGTTTTGGTTAGAAAGGGTCTAGATACATATCACTTTTGTTGATTGTTTTTTTTCTTGAAACATTGTGGAGCTTTTCCATCTGCATAATCTGATGTTTTGTCAGCTAAAGAGAGTTTTCTTAAATGATGTCTTTAATTTTTGCTGCTAAGTTCGCTTGTCTGTTTCCTACTTTAGAGAATCCACAATTCTTTGGTTGGATCTCCATTCTCTGCATATCATGTGTAGGCTCTACTGCCTCTTGTGACTTTCACATTTTTGCCCTTTAGTCCTGGGAGACTTTGACACTCCGGGACATTTAGCCGGGTTTGTTGCTCCTATCACTTACTCTTTGGGGGCAAATTCTATTTGTCATTTTCTGCCATCATTTGTGTTTTAACTCTTCTGTTGTATTTTGGGTTTCCTTGTGTGATTTTCCTAATTTAGAAATCTCATTCTGCATCTTTAAAATTTTCTCCACCTGTTCTCTCCTTATGGATATTTATTCAGAGACCACGTCTGCAATTTGATTTGGGGATACATAAGTTAAAAAAATTCTTCTGGTCTCACTAAAAGAGAGTTTCAGTCATCTGTTCCTCCTCTAAGACTTGGTGATCTCATTCAATTTCCTTGATTCTGTCTACTTTTTCCTTAGTGCCGTGCCTCTGAGCCCATGATGTTTTGGACTCATCTTTGAGTCAGGGGCTATTTGCAGACCTGGTGTTTGTTAACCAAGTCTTACATTCTGACCCTTTTTACTGTCCATAGATATTATTGCCAGATTTTCAAATAAAAATAATAGATAAAATATTTCTGTGGTCATACAATCATTTTTGTGATTCATAGTGGTTAGAATTTTTAAAGTCATCCTGAACACAGCATTAGTGAAGACTGAACCATTGTTCCTAGAGGAGTTACGGAGTTAGGTTTCTGCAAGCCCCTGGTCATGTTTTTGCCCACTGATTGATATATAACCTTGTATTGTGTTTCTGTTTAAAGATACCTTATAACTGCTGATTCATTAACACTGAACTCATGGCCAATGCACTACAACTCACGGATGAATGAAATGTATCTAACAACGTATTTTCTCCATAAGGCACAAAACAGCCTGCTTGCGCTTAGCAGCACTAGACAGCATATCAGTACTATCCCTGGGGCACATTTTAAACAGAGAAATTACCATCAAAAGGCTGGGTGCGGTGTTTCATACCTGTAATCCCAGCACTTTGGGAGGCCAAGGTGGGTGGATCACTGAGGTCAGGAGCTCGAGACAAGCCTGGCCAACATGGTGAAACCCTGTCTCTACTAAAAGTACAAAAAAAAAAAAAAAACAGCTGGGCGTGGTGGTAGGTACCTGTAATCCCAGCTACTCAGGAGGCTGAGGCAGGAGAATTGCATGAACCCAGGAGGCAGAGGTTGCAGTGAGCCTCGATTGTGCCACTGCACTCCAGCCTGGGCAACAAGAGTGAAACTCTGTCTCAAAAAAAAAAAAAAGAAGAAGAAGAAGTTACTATGAAAATGCATAAACCCATAAAAAAGTAGCATTAACTGGCCTGTGAACGGACACTTGTTTACAGTATGAGAGCTGAAACAAGAAGAGTGTTGCCTTGCTCAGCCTCGATGGTGAACGTGTATGTTGAGTGACTCAATTTTTTTGCTATTCTGTGCATGCCCACAAATGGCCTCAAAATGCTGCAAATATTGATTTGGGGGCTGCAAATAAATGTTAGCTAGAGGTAAAACTCATAAATTTTGAATCTGCAAATAATGAGGATTGACTATAAATGTTAAAAGATATTCTGGTCTTTCTGCTTCTACTATCTACCACATCAAGTCTCTCCATCTGGTGAGTGATTTTGATGAAGCATAGGAATAATCATATCATTTCCCTACATTTTTACTATCCATTGATGTCTACTTCCTACAGAATGTATACAGCAAATATGTGCTCGGTGCTGACCAAGTGTCAAACACGCTATTATAGAGTGGGATTATATGAGATAGTGTAGCTGAAATGTACTTTTGGATCTATTGATGTATCGATGTGTATTGATGTCCACCATGACGTATAGCCAGAAGTTGAGTGATGGGCGGCACCTGCGAGGAGTTGGATTAAGATGTAATTTTCCCCAGTGTCTCTTGTTCTTAAGCTTTAAATCCATAGACAAGAATCTGGTAGAATGACTTTTTACATAAAAGTGGAATATTTTGGTCAAGTGGCTGAGGAAAGTCAAAGCCAGTATTTTTATTCTGGATGCAATACTATCCAAGGGCATTTTTAACCTGTGGACACTACAGCCACCTAGATCCAACCTGCCACCATCTCCATGCTTACTCTTATTCCCTGCACTGTGTTGTTTCTGGTGGCTGTGATCTCTGAATGCATGCAGTATTTGAGGAATAGCACATAGCTTGGAAGGGGCTAATGCGAGCAGTGTCTCTAAGGAGAAGGAGAAGAATGGGGAATGAGTTCTTTCTCTTACAACACAAGCTGAAGAGAGAAGGGTTGCTCAGGCCTCAGAAGGGACTAGCATTTGGGGATATGGGGGGACTAATCAATATACACCAATGTGCCCAGTCTGTAGAAAGAACTTTTAGTGCTGTACCATTGACAAAAGATCCTGGAGCTTTGAATAATAGCATATCTCTGGTTACTGGTGTGACTTAAAGATTATAATAACTATTTTGGAGCTATTTTTAAAAATTGGTTCATAATAATTGTACATATTTATGGGGTACATATGATATTTTGATACATGCATACAGTGGGTAGTGACCAAATCAGGGAAACTGGAATTTTTTTGACTCAAACACTTATTTCTTTGTGTTGAGAGCATCCAAAATAGTCTCTTCCGGCGAATTTAAAATACACGATAAGTTATTGATAACTATGGTCACTCTACCATGCTGCTGAATGCTAGAATTTATTCCTTCCATCTAACTGAGCTTGCATACTCACTCGAACTTCTCTTCACTTCTCTCTCCCCTCTCCCCTTTCCAGGCTTTGGTATCTATCATTTTAGTCTCTACCTCCATGAGATCAACTTTCGTAGCTCTCACATTAGAGCTATTTTGTATGGCATGATTTTCTTGAGATTTCTGTAGGAGCCCGGGCCAGTGAGGGAGCCCAAGTAATGTCAGAGACTCAATCCTCTGCCAGCACTTCAATTAAACTTGATTTAGAAAGTAAGAAGAAATTCTATTTCTTACATCCTGTGTGATGGTGTAAAATTCATAAGATTTGCTATGAAGTCTTAGATGTTTCACTTTGTCCTTTTAATTATTGAATTTTCTCATCTGTAACAAAAGTACAGTAATCCTTACCTTGTAGGGTGGTTTTGGGGCTTAGTGATTGTACGTGTAATGTACCTGGGGGTCAAGAGCAGGTCTCAGCACACAGTGCTCACGCAGTAGGGCCCTCTCCTTCCAGCTGCTCTCTGAGTTCTGTTTCTTTATATCACTTGCTGTCAAGTATTTTGTTCTCTGCTCTTTTAGGTGATGGTCAGTCAGGTGCAGCCACAAGAGGGAACACAGGAGAGGCACAAGAGAACGAAGTTTGTTATACACTCCCAGGTTCTAGAGCAGGAGTCACAGCAAATCATCAGGGTCACAGGGGAAGCGCCAGATTTTGGTCAAGCGGCTGAGGAAAGTCAAAGCCAGTATTTTTATTCTGGATTTTGCAGAAAAGGCAAGGCATGGCAGGGAAGGCAGTATAGAGTTGGCTAGTTTGAATCATCTTGGTGGGCTCTAAACCAAAAAGGTGGTCCCTAGTTGCCTGGAACCTGGCCTGGGGTAATAAGGCAGATAATGTTGCCTCCTGGGTGGTAGAGGAGGCCTGGCTGAGGCTGGTTGGTTTGCATATCAAAGGCATGCTCCTAGCTGAGTTCTTTGTTGCCTCCAGGGATTAGCTAGCCCCAGGAGAGTCAGTCTGTACTCAGAGTTTTTTAAGAGGTCAAAACATTGTAATATACAGAAATGAAATAATATGTATACAATACATATTTATATTTTCCTATGTTTATTTTTGTAGAAGTTTGCAGCCATGCATTTATGCAGGTACATCAATATTTTGATGGGGTTGTGTCATCATTTTATACATTGATCAGTCTAGGGTCCCATGGGTTGGCTGGTTTGCCGTCCCATTTACCTCATTCACATCTGGGAATGTATTTGCACTCTGCTCCAAGAGTGGGCAGGAATCCCCTTTCCTTAGCTAAAATAATTGCCCATTTTAAATACTTTTACTTTCTGATTTAAAAGATATATATTAATATACATATAGGTATGTAGTGTAAACAAAAAATAAAATCCCAAGCTCCCTACTAACTGAACAGACCCCCTCCTGGCGAAGAGTACCCCAGAGAAACCTTAAAAACGGAACCCCTAGCCATGACAGGAAGGGAGGTGGAACATGCCTTGTTACACCCCCTCCCTTTTGGAGTTTAGGCACAACCGACTGGCATTAAAGCTAAAATAGAGATCATAACATTAACAGAAAGAACAGCTTGCGACAATAAGATACCAAATTATAAACAGGATCTAAGGCCTTGCCAGACAATGGGTAAGTCACACACCCCTATAGGTCACTCTGACCCAGGTTCACAGACTTTCTTATCTTAAACATTCCCGTCTGCTAACTCCAAATTTTTACACAGAGCATTCTTCCTTTAACCATTTGCAAATTGAAGAATCTCTGCATCTGCCTGTATAACCTGTAAGCCCCTATATTCAGCCCTTTTTGGGCTGAATCAGTGTATATCTTCCATGTATTTGAGACAGCCAGGTGGGAGGGGTTCCAAAAATAGCTCCAGCTGGCCTGCACACTGGGGCAGAGCCACGGAAGTTCCAGCCCTTTGCAGTAGGGAGGAGCTGGCTCCTCCTCTTCCTGTGTGGAACCTGGAATTCAAGCCATGGGCCCGAAGCACTTTAGCAGGGACTCTGGCCTTGTGGAGCATCCCTATTTCCCCCTTTTTCCCCTTTTCACCCAGTAAAACCTTGCCTTACCCTTCAAACTATCTGCGAGCCTAAATTTTCATGGCCATGAAATGAACAAGGACCCCATCTTCAGCTGAACTAGGGAAAAGTCCTGCTACATTTCTGGCTCTCAAGGTGGGACTCAGAAGCAGTGAGTGAGGAGAGTGAAATGGGGACTCAAAACCTCTCACTGTTGTTGCCTCTAAGCCTTTTCATCCTTAGACTTCTGAGGCGGGGCGGGGGGGCGGGGCGGTGGGAGGAACTATGCCCTCACCCCTGTTGCTCCCAGGCCTTTTTTCTTTCCTTTTTTGGGAGGGACCTGTGATCAACAGATCCCCTCCAGCCCCCATTCCCTGCTGGGCCTAGGACGGATAACCCAAGGGTCCTGCACAGTTGGCTGGCTGGTTCCTAGCCACACACTGCTGCTGCAGCCTTCCCCTTCCTGGCCAAGGAGTTTAACTATTGGACAGTAATTCAGCTTAAACTCTTTTCCCTGGTGTAGGAACTAGTCGCATAAGAGTAAGAGGTTCTTCCCCAGGCATTTTTAAACTGTTTTTTTTGCTTCCCTTTCTCTACCCCATCAGCAGTTAACCTTTAAGTTGTTTTTTATTTTTTAGAAGATGTTTTTACTAGGCAAGGTCCCCCAACTACCACCGCTTGTACTCTCTGTAAGGTTTTGGTTGTGAAAAAGGATCTTGTGAGGACTGGGTTGTCTTCTGCCTGTGTATATTGTGTATAATGTCTGTAGAAAAAGCTCTAATTATTTTGGCTTAAAGAAAAACAAGTGCTTGGATGAAGTAGTTTTTTAAGGAAAGTTAAAAGCTGTGGTACCTTTCAGTTCATGTGACTTTCATCTTTGAGAAATAAAAACAGCCTTAAAGATTATTGGTAAAATGCCGGTCAGAGGCAATCTTTACTAAGTGTTTTGAGGTTAGGAACTGCTTTTTGGGTTTTGAGAACTATTTGACTTTCTGGCTTCACAACTGGTAAGGCTTGGGGCCATATGGAACTAACCAGCCCTTAACTAAGAAGGCAAAGCTTGGGTGCAGTTAGCACACAATTAAAGCAACTTATCAAGTTTTACCTTAAAGTTAAAAATTGCTGGAGTTAATTGAAGCTACTAGAAATAGATTTACATGCAAGGTGTGTAAGAACAGTAATATGCGTTTTTTAGTAAAAGGTTCTAAGAAGGCATGGAAATGTAAACTTTTGCCTATAGTTTTTAAGGATTAAAGGATTTTTAGTTAAATTAGGAAAAAGCTGAAGGTTCAGAGAAGTGGTGGAAGAATTGTGGAAATCAATCTTGGAGAAGAGGTTCTCTGTGTGAACATATTGACTAAATTCAAAAAGGAGTATTATATGGTTTTTCTGTAAATTGAGCATTGAAATAAATGCATAACAGGGTTTTCCTAAGGTGCTAATCTGCTCTTTGGCAAAATCTGTAAAGGGTTATAAAAGGTTTTGATTATTTAAAATTTGTGAGTCATCTTTTTGGCAAAATAACTTATGGTGATCTGGAATTCTATTTCATAATATCAAGTGCTTTGAACATATTTAAAAGGCTTTCTAAAATCAACCTTAAGCTTCAAAATTGTCTTTCCTGACACCTGGCTTTTTGGATACTTCACAGGGCCCATGAAGTATCCAGAAAAGAAGTAAAAAGGATTATTTAACATATTTAGGTACATGGGATTATCAAAATGATGCTCAATCTTCTTTAGGTTATGTCTTGGTGAATAATGCTAATATACATTCCAAAATGTATGGGATTTCTAAAATTCTAATGTCTGAGTATATGCTGTCAATCATAATTAAGGTTGTTATGTTTTAAGTTATTGTAAACCACGGAAATAACCAATCTTCTTTGCCTGTTGTGTTTCTGAGTGTAGCTACCCTGGACATTTTGGCATTCACAGACCATTGTCTTGTTTTAATCCTTCTCAAAGATGGTTTATAATGAGCTATAGAATTTTAATAGGTACTCTCAAATACAGGCTTCTGATAACTTTAGAGATTGTAACATTGGAATAAAGGAAAATGTGTAGGACTCATAAAGAGCTGTGAAGTTCATGAATATCAAGCAAAACAAGAGTCAACTATCTGGACTGAACTCAGGAAGCAGAAGCAAATCTTCTGGACCTTTGCTTGGAATATTGCTTATCACTGTTTTGTTTTTCAGAGTCAAGGAAACTTATTTTGAACTATTTCCACACCTTTAATAATTAAGTAAGTTATACACTCCTGTGATCAAAATTTGGAGCATGTTTGTTTCTCTCTCTCTCTGTATCCTCTAGAATTTGGAAACTATTTGTGAGTACTCTTATGGCAATATAGTTGTTTGCATCAGTGCAATAAGACTCCATTTTTCTTTTGCAATAGAACACAATTGGAGAAAGTGGTTATTTTACTAAGAATTTGACTGGAAGGGTATGTTTCCCTTTAAGGAATCAATTTTGACTTATTGACAAAGCCAATACAAGCCCATTGGGGAAACTGGCCTCATACCATTGTCTACACAGTCCCTGTACAGAGTTCCTGACCTGTGGTCAGTAAAGAATGTCACTTTCAAACAGGTCCAGGATCTCCAACTTTATTATGGGACCTTCAGAGGAAAGGATCACGCAACTCACAGGGTTTTGAGGATACAAACCCATGGTTGGGCTCAGCTTTAAATGGCCTTATCTGAGATTCCTTGTGGAACAGACTTCCATCAAAGCCAATCTAAAAGGCCTATGTAGAAATAATTATTCTTGCTGCACTTTATGCAAATAGGCCAAGTATAAGACTAAAATTTAGTTTGCAAACCATTCAGTCCTATGATGACTTTTTAGCAAAAATGAGAACTGGAGAGAGAGAAATCATGTTTCAAAACTTATACATTTG